>CM058040.1:97548249-97812110 GCA_030169165.1 Centaurea solstitialis
TTTCATGTCAATCATTTGATATGTTATTTTCCAAAAAAAAAAACGTTTTTCAATTTTTTACTTTAAGAGTACTAATCCGCGTATTATTTCTTATTGGCAATTGTTGAGATTTTAGAATTTATTTTTTCTCATATCTTGTATATTATATTATGTTTTTCCTAACGGAATCAGAGGTTTGTTCTTACGACAATTTTAAAGATTTGATGACAATAACGGTTCGATAATCACATCTTACACGTAAGTATTACAATCTGACATGATATAGCCTCAACAAGCATAAATATGTTCTTTTTCAATGAGTGTTTTTAATTTCAATTTATTTCAAGAAGACTGATTCAGGTATTAATATTTTTTTCTTTCCTTGGAATCTTAGAGTATTTTAATTTTATTTTTTGTATTCTATATTTTTTGTTTGCTTCAAATTAT
Source organism: Centaurea solstitialis (assembly GCA_030169165.1). Taxonomy (NCBI): domain Eukaryota; kingdom Viridiplantae; phylum Streptophyta; class Magnoliopsida; order Asterales; family Asteraceae; genus Centaurea; species Centaurea solstitialis. The sequence continues at coordinate 97,548,676 of CM058040.1, forward strand.
ACTAATCATTCTAACTCTTATTATTATTTCTTATTGATTATTGTTGAGATATTAGAGTTTATTTTTACTTTTATCATTTATATGTTAGTATGATTTTTCTAATGGAATCGCATGTTTGTTTTTGACGCCAATTTTTAACTTTTGGTGAAACAACAACGGTTCGATGATTGCATCTTGCAAGTAAGTATTACAATATGAGATGATATAGTCCGTTACAAACATGAATATGTTCTTTTTCAATGAGTGATTTTAATTTTCAGGTTTGTTTCAAGAAGACTAATCTATGTAAATGAGTGTTTTTATTTTTCGAGTTTATTTCCAGATGATTGATCCGAGTATTCATTTTATTTTTTTGCTTTTATTGGAATTTTAGATTTTTTTTCTCTATATTCTAAATTCTTAGTTTCAAATTTTATTAATCATTTTAACTCTTATTATTATTATTTCTGATTGATTGTTGTTGAGATTATTTCTTTTGACATTTATATGAATTTTAAAGTTGTTTTTCACTTTTCATGTTCTATATATTTTGTACATTTTAGATTTTAGTTTTTGTTTTAATCATTATTAAAATTTAATTGTTTATTTGTACGACGTTAAAAAAACATGTATATGTAAATATAAGAATTGATATGATATATAAAAATCGATTTTAATTGATATAAAAAAAAGAACATAGGGCTACTCATAAATACGATCAAATTTATTGTAGTACCATAGTATAATAGTTTAAGGGAAAAAATGAAAACCAATGGGGCCTTTTATCTAATAAAAAAATACCTTTTAAAACCGAAGTCTGTAAATTAAGATGTTTGTAGACTTAAGACTATTTGTTTTATTTTTAAGAAAGTGTTTGAAAACCTTTTACTGTCATCTGAAATTTTAAGAGGTGCACAATTCACTTATTAGTTTTTAGATGTGAAAATAAATTTCAGATGCCAAAATTCTTAAAAAACAAACCACACCTAAAAGAAACATCATAAGTTTCCAACAAGTAACAACCATTCATTCATTTATAATACGAGTGACAAACTATTTCGATGGTTGGTTAGTTTTTATTTTCTTGCTTATTTTAGTTTCATTTTCATTTTATACATGTGCATGATATTGGAATGAATAAATATATAAAACAATACAAGTTTATATTTAAATCAGTGTATGGCAATCTAATAAAATAAAAAAAAATGTTATGATAACATATTATTAACTATATAATTTATTAGATATATTAAAAAAGCCAAGACATTTTTTTACTTTTAATATTAAAGTAACAACTATAACCAATGACATATACGATGAATTTGAAATGATGTCATTTTATAATAAATTGGCTAATTTAGGCACTAAAGAAGATTTCTTCGAACTCAATGTAACACATGGCTTGAGTTTAAAATAGCATAAGAATAAAACTATTAATCGTGTAATTCAATTTTTTATAACAATAAAATATTATTAATATGTACATATTTACCACTTTAAGAAGTATATTCACCGTTTTATGTTGTATTGCACTAATGTTAGCTCATGAATTACGTTAATCTTAACTTGGTCTAATGTTTCTGTAAGAAGATACCACTATCGCGCAACGCGCGATTACAACCCTAGTTATAATTGTAAGACATCAACCCTTTGATAACCGATGGCCACAATTGTTATGTATGCTTGGAATAAAACCCTAGGTAGATGAGATATTCCACCATATCCCTTAGAGCCTTAACCACTACGTCACAACTCTTGTGGTTGTAAAGAGAATTCTTGATCCTACCCCTAAAACATATTATTGCAAAAAATTAGCTTGATGTTGCCTTGATGTTATGTACAAATTTAGCTAACCACTAATGTTATGTACAAATTCTTGATCCTACCTAATGTTATGTACAAATTCTTGATCCTACCTAATGTTATGTACAAATTTAGCTTGATGTTGTCTTCATCCATCTTGTTATGTTATAGTGTTGGTCTTAACACATGCATTAATAAAATCAATGCCCACTTTGCATAATGGATTCCGACAACCATCCATCACTCACTGAAAGTGAAAGGGAGACAGATACAGAAGTTGATTTAGAACAACCATTTGAATACTTTTGGAAACTCACCATCCATGAAGAAAACCCTTTTGAAGAAAAAGCTCATTTGAAAACTCCCACCCAAACACGCCAAACGGTGTTCCACCAAACTTTTTGAAAACCCAATCTCAATTTTTTAAAACCCCATCACAATCCTCAAGAAAATTGATGTTCCACCAAACTTTTGAAGAAAAACTCATCAGCAATCGAAGAAAGCAACGATTTTAGCCGAAAGGAGAACCTCTATGTTATTTTGATGATTCTTCCACAAATTGGTTTGATTCCCAACCATACGGAGGTTTCAATGGTTGAAACTGAAAAATAAAAAAGAATACGAGGGAATAGTTGATGGGGGGTAATGAATATTGACTTCTAAGAAATAGAAAAGAGAAGCGAGTTATTGGCAACCAGATGCTATCGGTGGTAATGCAAGGGGAAGAAGAAGACGAGGGTCAAGAAAAAGAATACGAGAAAAAGGAAGAAAATCTGAGCGAATAAGTTATGATTTTGAGAGGGGAAAAGGCATGGTTGGTGGGGGACTAATGAGTGTTACGATTTTGAGAGAAGGACAAAATGAGAAAGTTCATACTGTCGTAATGGATACAAGAAAAAAGAAGAAAAACTGAACGAATAAGTTATCATTTTTTATTAAACTAGTACCAAACAACTCTTTTACGCCAGGCAAATAAGCTCACAATCCATTAAACCATCACTCACAAGACTAGTGAAGTAGTGATTAAAAAATTGGGTTAATTACATGGGTATGTATCGAACTTGTCACGTTTTATCATTGTATGTACTCAACTTATAAACTTACCATTGTATGTATTGAACTTTCTAAAATTGCCATTGTATGTATCCAACTTTATCAAAACCTCAAGTTCGATACACTCTCGTGACAAGTAGAATACATTTAATGATAGATTTTGATAAAGTTGGATACATACAATGGTAAGTCTAGCAAGTTCGATACATACAATGATACGTTTATAAGTTGAATACATACAATGATAAAATGTGACTAGTTCGATACATACCCATGTAATTAACCCTAAAAAATTTGATAGAAAGAAAAAGAATGCAATCTATAATGAAGTTTTACTCCCTGTTCTCGAGTTTAAAATTAAAGGAGAGAAAGGGAAGGAGAGGAAAGGAAAAGAAAGGGAGGGAGAGAGTTATCCTTCCAAATCATCCCACTTTTGGAAGGAAAGAGAAGGATAACTTTTAAGAGAAAAATAAGGGTATGTTTGGCAAGCGTAGCTTATAAGCTAGCTGGTAGCTGATAAGTTAGCGAATAGCTGATAAGCTAGCTGTTGATTGATAAGCTTGCTAGTAGCTGATAAGCTAGCTGTTGAACAAATTATGTTTGGCAAAAACTAGCTTATGAATATGTAAAATGACCAAAAAGGGTACATTTGAATTTAATAATTAATATTAATAAGGGTATAATTGGAAAAAGCTACAATAAGCTTCTCATAAGTTACTCAAAGTAGCGTTTCAAAAAGCTAGCTTATAAGCTAGCTTCCTGGTACATGTTTGGATGGACTAGCTTATAAGCTAGCTTATGCTTGCCAAACCAAGCCTAAGGGAGAGTTATCCCTCCTAATCCCTCCAAATCCTTTCCTTTCCTTCTTTTAAAAAACTCGAGAACACATATATCTTTCCAAATCCTTTCCTTTCCCCTCTTTAAAAAAACTCGAGAACACACTTTTATTACTTTCCTTAAAAATCCTTTTCCTTTCCTTCGTTTAAAAATACTCGAGAACAGGGCGTTAGGGTTAAGACTTAAGAGCCCCAATCTGTAATATTCATATACCACATGGACCAAATTTGTAATTTATTCTTTTAACCAACAAAATCATAAAACCTTCTTGTCTTCTTCAACCTCCTAAAACCCTTGCCAGTCTGCATCCATGGCGGTTTTCGAACGCCTAGTCTCTCAAGCTCGCCGCCACTGCTTTTCCTCTTCTCTCATCCGCAATCGCTCCTTACATAGATCAATCTGTTCATCTTCATCTCCGGTACAACCCGATCCAAATCCAAATCCAAACCCTCCACAGAATGAAATCAATCGGAATCGGCCACAACCTGCACCTGTTCAGCCCATTTCTTACGCCGTTAAACCTAAGGACCCGTCTCCATCCGAACGGCTCGACCCGAATGTGGAGCCGCGAGCTTGGAGTCGCGAAGACGCCAGGTTCGTGAGGGACTTCAATCCGTCGGCGGCGGCGGCGGCGGTTTCGTATCCTAAACGGGTGGCGCCGTTGCCGGAGGATAAGACGCAGGATGGTGGTGAAGGTGGAAGGACGAATGAGGAAATGGATACGGAGAGGAAGAAGATTGAGGCTGAGAATCGGGTGTTGAGGAGGGTTTTTAGGGTTGAAGAACAAAAGGTTCCGTTTCCGAGCTTGATCAAGGCGGAGCAGCCCCTGAACAGCAAGGGGCAAAAGGTTGTTCATGATCTCAAGGAGGCAGTGCAGCTTGTAAAGGTCTCTCTCTATGTTTTATTTCTGAAATATGCAATTGAGAATCTTTAAACAACCACAAATGGTAATGGAATGAAATTGTATGATGTTCTGATGGCTACTAGGAAACATTTGTGTTATGAATTCCTCAAATGCAGTTCTTTGGGATGCATCACATTTTTTTTTTTTTGGAAGAGGTATCCCAGACCACATTGGGCCCAGACTAATCCTCGGCAATTTTGGGCCGAAGCCCGACTGCTAAAGCATGCAGCCCGGGGTCGAAGCCCCCGTACCTCCAGAATGCGTCCCCCAGGGCTCGAACTCGGGTTCACCACTATGTAGTGCCCAAGCCTTACCACTAGGCTAACACTCCTTTGGTTGATTAGGTTACAAAAAGCACTTGACTTTACATTAACATATCATTAGGTGTATGTATGAGAATTGGATGGGTCTTCCATTTATCGATACCAGAACTTTTAAAGTTCATATTTTGCAAAAGGGAAACAAGAAGCTAAGATCAAATATCAACAAGAAGCTTAAGTTGGATGTATAATTAAAGAAGAGGAGATATACCTCTATGTTTTTGGTAGAAAAGGAGTATCATTTTTTCTGGTTTAACTTACTTGTTTGTATACAAGAGTTTTTTTTGTTATACACTGCTCTCTTGTCTACCGACAGGGAAACAAGTTGTTATTATGTCTAACTTATTTTGTGCTAATTTGATTTGACTTCTTTGACTATGATTTCTAATTGGTTTGTTTACTATTGATCTTTCAGAAGAATGCCAAGTGCAATTTTGATGAGACCTTGGAAGCGCATGTAAAGTTAGCTGTTGATCTGCGTCGTACTGATCTGGTATAATTTTCTTTTTAACACTCTTATAATACCATGGAATTTAACTATAGGTTCCATGAATCCCCTCTCGACATGGTTCTTAACAAGTTTTAGCTCTGTTTTTGGGGATGGTATTGATAACACCTAGTGGGAATCAAACCTAAGATCTAATGTGGTATGAGGCAATATAACGCATGGCTAGAAAAGCTACACTGCACTTTGTATAAATATAAAAAATACTGTAAGCTTGTTTTTTTTGTCACCTTTTAAATCAAAATATTAGCTTCTGTATTATTTAAATCATGAATTGTCTTTTTTTAGTTACCAAGCTCACTTATCAGCTTCCACTGCTATGCTTATGGTACAAAAGGGATTTTTTTTTCTGTATTAAATGGTAAGACTACCTAAAACTATATGAATTATAGGTAAGACTACCTAAAACTATATGAATTATAAGTGAATAATGTGTTAGCATCTTCACAATGTTCACAAATAGACATATACTGTGTATGAGAAGTTAATTTCCCTTTTAAATCTGGATGGATACTTTTTGCTTTTGAAATTGCTCCTTCTTGGCGGATAATGGCTTACCGCAATCTTTTTTTGAATAGCGAAAAGTTGATATTCTGATGTCTCTAAAGAGACTTGAATTCAAGACGTAAGGGTTGTAGAGATTCACCAATAAAATTGGGGATAGAAGTTATGAGGTCGTGTTTGTTAATTCATGCTTGAATGTGTTTATGCATTTCAAAAGTTGAACACTTGAACTTTAACAAACTGAAACTGAGGGAGAACAGGATATCAGAAAAGGTCAGCAGAATGATGTAGAAAAGAGAACAATATGTATCTATATCATTATATGTCATTTATTTTGTACACTCTTGTCCCACATTAGCTATATTTGGCATTTTGGTTTTTATTCAACTCTTTTTAGTTATCCTATACTAGTTAGGTGATAGGTCTGCTGATTACAACAATTTTTGTCTAAGTCAAGTGTAATAATGGTCATCTTCCCACAAATATGGAGGTTAAGTTCTGTTCTCTATGTTTAACAAAAAAGTAGTTCAAATAGTATTTGACAATCTGTCTGCTAGTCTTTATAGTTTTTTTCCCAACTACCAAGAACTAGAAGAACCTGAGTTACTTGGCAAGTTAACTTCTCCAACTTTAGAAACAGAGCATATAGTACCTGAACAAGTTAACTCCATATAAACTATAATTTTATCTGATAAAGTTATTTGCAATATAGGCTTGTCTGTCTGTGAACTTTTTTAAATGGTATTTTTTTCTTTTGTGTTCATTTTGCATTGAGTAAGTTGGTTATGGGGGGTTTTCATGTCACAATGAAGTTTTTTTTGTTTATTGTGTTCCATTTAATTTGACTTGGCTTATCTTATGCTGTTGCTTTGTTTTTGTAAGTGCAGAAGCTTACCGGCTCATTGTCTCTTCCTCATGGCAGTGGAAAGGTACCATCCATTATTCATATATTATTTATTTTCTGCTTCTTTTGTTGTTAGATTATTTCATATAGTTTGTCATTGCAGGCTCTTCGGGTGGCTGTATTTGCTGAAGGAGCTGCTGCAGACGAGGCTAGAGCTGCAGGAGCTGATTTGGTGGGTGGTGAGGACCTTATTGAAGGAATAAAAAACGGTAATTCACCACTTTTATGCTAATGTATAAGAATCTCTTGAATGCAAACTTTATTTTAAGATTATACAGGTGGAGATTTTCTTAAAACCCTCTTATGCACTATAGTCTATGGTGAGCCACTTTATATCTACTAATGGCATTTTGCAGAGGAATGAAAAAACAGTTTCAGATGGTCTACCTTCTGTGTTTGCTCTTTACTTTTTCTTGTGTTACTTTCTTTAGCCTGCAATAAACTAATGCCTGCATCTTTCTTGTTTGGTAAAAAAAGATGCAAGGAAAATAAAGGGGATTTTCATATTGTGCATTGGTTTAGAAAGAGTATATATTCAGATAACCTATGAGCCCATGGTAGTACTTGAATATGATTTTTTTGTTTTTGCTACTGTGACCTGTCTTCCCTTTGTTGAACTGCTATCACTCAACATGCTTTTACTTGTAGAAAACTTAACATTTTTTGTGTTAGAGTTTTCAACTATTTTCTTCTCTTCCACTAGAAAATGCTTGTCTACAAACCCAGTAAATCTCACTCAGAGATATACAAACAACAAATAGATATACCGATAAAAGTAGGAACAAGAAAACACAATTAAGGTAGGAATAACTACACATCCCTTATCCTTCTATCACAAGTCCTGTCCTCACCTGAGGAGTTGCCATCTGTCTTTTTGAACAAGACCAAACCACCACAATCTTCCCTCTCTCCACTCCCAACACTGCCCAGTAGACTTTGGTATTCTGTCAAACATGGCGTTCCAACTACACATCCATATAAGTATCCTCATTTCTGCCACTTCTGACTTCCTCTCTTGGGATTTCCTTATAAAGTGTTTTTTTAACCCTCTTAATACCTCTTAAGTCTTAATCGATCAGACTTTTTACATTCAGAACATTTTTTTTTCAGATTTCAGACCCTTTTGACGCTTAAATACATCTGAAATAATAAGTGGCAACCTAGCTTTTTGACGTTTTCTAATCGCCGCTCAAGTTCACATATAGCCTCCATCCAATGTCTTATGACCTCCAAAATTCAAATTGATCTCAACCCAAATCCAGTCAATTTTGAAAACAACTTGAAATCAATTCAGAGATTACAAAAACAAATAACTCTTATCCATTCAGACTTGTAATTTTTTTTTGTTCTGATCCAAAATTTTGGATTTTCTTTTTCAATAGAAGGTTGCTGATGATTTTTCATTTTTGTTAACAGTAAATTTTTACATCCTGCTGCATTGTACCGGTACACAATAGTATATTAAAAGAAGAGAAAAATAAATCAAAATGTTCCGTAAATATATTGACTATGTGAAGAATTAAGATGAATGGAGTTTTAGTTCCATGAAGTTTAGGGACATCGTTGTATTGGTCTGTGTTGATTTTTTTCTTTTTAACTATTTTCTTGCATTTGTGGATGATTTCAACGTTTATCTTCAGATGAAAATATCTGGTTTTGTAGTTTTTTATTCTTTTGTCAAAACTAAGTTTAATTGGACCATGTACATTAGTACTAAGGATTCTGAGGAACATTTACGATAAAATTATCAAGCTATTGTCAAAATGCGTAAAAGATGTTTTGATTTGAGTGGTATCTATATTGTCAATTCTTCATATTTCAGCATATATTGCGATTCTACTAATTTTTGTGTACTACTTTGCTTCACTTCATGTTTCACAAGCTTTTCCGGGTGTAATGTATATTGCAAGTGTGAGCTTAAGGACAAACCTAGGATGTTGTTTATTGGTTACTCGTTGAAGTTGAGTTAATCGGATAAATTGTGTCTACTCAAGTTAGATGTAACCACTCTTACCGTAAAGAATGTTGTTAATGAACACATCATAGGTTTAACGTTGTTTTTTTTTGTGAAATCCTGTTCTAGGGATTGTTATAGACCCTCTTTCTATTCAGCGTGCATATTTTCATAAGGACACACACATGCTTGCTGATAGATCGGTGACTTATGCAAAAAACCTAGGTTAAATTGCAAATTGTGTAAATGGACATAAGTGCTTTGAATTGAGTAGTGTTAGATGTAAAATATACTATTATTATGTATGTTAATATTTTTTACGGTCACATACTCATCAGAGATGCTATTAGATCTGCAATATATATATATATATATAGGGGTGGGTTCAAATGTGAACCACTTTTTGGTTGTGAACGTGAGGACAACCGAGAGCGCGACACGTGGCGGATGACTAGGCGCCACGTCAGATCCACGGCGGATGACTAGGCGCTATCATGGGAGGGCATTGAATTAAAAGAGGGGGGCCACACACAAAGTCGCCACGTGTCGCACTCTCGGTTGTCCTCACGTTCACAACCAAAAAGTGGTTCACATTTGAACTTTCCTCTATATATATATATATATATATATATATATATATATTGCTAAAACATTCTTATGAAACCTGAATCTCTAGATTCATAACAAGTCCTTTAGAAGAAAATGGTTAGTTTGATATTTTGAGGATAACAAGTTTAATATGTTTAAAGAAACTACAATTAAGTTGCATATTGTATGTTAGTTAGTTGTAAGATGAGTTATGGTTAGTTTGCTATTTTGGGGATAACATTTTATGATTTTAATATGTTTAAAGAAACTACAAGTGAGTTGCATATTGTATGTTAGTTAGTCGTAAGATGATTTACAACTGGTTTTTCTTGCAAACCGTTCTTTGGTAGAGCAAAATTCCTGGCTGCTGGTTTGGCACTTTAGAAGTTGATATCACTTGCTGGGAATTGAAGGCAATTAGTTCAAATAAATAACAGCCACTAGGCCCATTTGGTTTGACAGAATGTTTTGAAGGATTTGGAATCTTTGGTTTGTAGGATTTGGAATGTAATTGAATTTCATTCTTCATAAAAAGAAAATAAAACTATTTAAAAAATTAGTTATATTTCCTTTTTATTAATTGATTATTAGAAAGCAAGTGCATTTAATGTATTTTAAAATATTATTACAAAACAATCTAATGGAATCTCGTGAAATACCAACAACTCCCATGAGATTTCTTATGGGTTTGTGGGATTTCAAATTCAAGGTTGCCTTCAAATCAAACATAGCCAAATTTTATCAAATACTACAAACCCAACGTGATCCTAGAGTTGTACTTCATCTACAACTAGTTACAGTTTTTTGAAATCCTTCATTCTAACTCTACTTGTGTGCAGGCAATATCAACATAAAAGAAATTGACAAGTGCATAGCAGTTCCTCAACTGATGCCACGAATAGGGAAAGAGGTCTGAGTTTTTATCTCAGGATGTGAAACTTGATCAAACTTTTCAATCAACTAATGAATCTTATGATTTTCTTTCGGCAGATATCCAAAAAACTCAACCGTTTGACGCCAAATGCAAGAGTAAGTAATGACTCCATTTTTTTCTCTCTATAAAAAATAAATAAAAATACTTGCTTTATCCTCTACGGTAATGATCTATCTATATATCATGCTCATGAGTCATTGTTTTGTTTTCTTGTAAAGGATGGCTCTGTAACCACAGATATTTCAAGGGCAGTGAAAGAAGCAAAGAAAAACATAAAGTTTAAGAAAGACAAGTCTGCTATTGTTCATGTTGGTCTTGGAAAGGTATCATAATCTCTTTTGGATTTTTTATTTTTTGCAAGTTATATATGGATTCTTGCTATTAATCTCTTTGCGTAACCATATGAAACAGGTTAGTTTTACAGAAGAGGCTTTATGCGAAAATGTGGGTGCTTTTGTTAATGCTCTTTTGCTCGCTAAGCCGGCAGGATTAAAGAAAAGTAAGTGGCATATGTTACCTTGTTTATTTTGTGATTTATATCTTACCGGATAAGAAACTTGGGGCTTTTTGGTTGGTTTTTTATTAGGTCCTATATGGATAAAGTTGTATGTGTAGATTATTATTTATTAACACAAACCTCTAGTGATCCAATCCTAAGGGGACTTGAACCCTAGTGAGCAAATTCTTGCTTTAGCATTTGCAGGGTTGCAATAAAGATTTATTATGAAAATTGATCATGAATGGTGTAACGTTATCATCCTCGTGAATGTGTGATTCATTATGATTAACACTTCCATATTCATCGTGAATGCGTTATACATGATCAATATTCATTCTAATCATTTTTGGTTTAACGGAACTTCCTATGAAGATACTCATTCTAACCAACGGTCTTTTTTTTGTAGGTTCTAAGTATGCTGGGTATGTGAACACCTTCCATATCTGCAGCACGGTAATTGCTCATTGCTACTTGTTTTATTTTACGAAGATATTTAAATCCATAAACTGCCGTTCAAAAAAAATCCATAAAGTAAGCCTAAATGACAACTTTTTATTATGCGCAGATGGGTCCGTCTTACCCTGTTTCAATTCAGTCGTTATCTATAGCGGCTGATCGGTACACCAAATTGCAACTGAGGTGACCAAACTTCTAACTCCATGATGTATTTCCAGACGCCCAACCGACTTTGTACTTTTGGTTGGACTTAGCTGCTGATGGTGTATTCATTCATATGATTTTGGATGCTTTTTGTTCAAGTCCTTTACATCTCTCATAACAAGGAGGATAGCATAAAATTGTAATGCACTTTTAGGAATATATAAATTGCATTTTGTTTACACTGGTGTTTTTGTTTCTGTTGTTTTCATTTTGAGGAATATATAAATTGCCTTTATAGTTTTGCTTTCAAAATTATGATGGTTTCAAATTAATTGTCGTTTTCATGCTTGAGGATATTGATGGTTTATTGTTAAGCATGAAGGGTTAAAACAATAATCAAGACGAAAACAAGAATAAGTTGTAAACTGTAATGGTGCAAACAAAAAAACTTATAATGCATATGTTTTAAAAGTATGGGGATAAAAAATAGCAATTTTTGACAAATCACAGGGACCAAAAAGTAGTTTTTTTCTAGTCTTAGGGGCTGTTTAAGAAATGTTTACCAAAAGAGTGACCATCTTATCTTACCCTGTCTAATATACATATATTAGTTAACAACTATATTAAATCCAATGTATAAGAATGGATCATTGGGTTGGGTTATAATGCCCCTAACCCTGTGCCTACAACTTAAAAATTTTAGAACTTAATCAAGTATAGAGTCCGGATTATTTCGTGTTTGATTGGTCACGTTAGTTAGCTTTTTATGAATCCAACTTGAGATCTGAATAAATTATGAGGCCCTTTTTCATTCGATATTTAAAACTTGGAACAAAATAGTCTAAAAAAAGAAAATATATTGAAATAACAAATTGTAACATAAGCTTCAATGAGGTATCAAAAGAAAGAGCATCCAGAGAAAATATGAAAAAACAATTACGATTTACATAGAGATACCAAAGTTGTACCCTTTGCTAGTTTCTGGTATGTGGCCTTAACATACACATTATGGTTGATTTTGACCATTCCTTTCTGCAGTCAATCCAACAGCTTAGCTTGGGATTTTGTTCTTAAAAATCTTCAAGCAGAAGGAGCAGGCTTTGGCTAAATGACCTTTTGTAACCTTCTTTTTAAATCCAAATGAATGTCACTTGAGAAAGTCATGGATTTAACGAAAAGTAGTTGGTCAGGTGCTGATAGAATTCGACTCCCGGGATTCCATCCATCATTTGAGTCTAACCAAAAGAATGAGATGGACATTCCGTTTGAATATGGATCTAAGCTCTTCGTTGGCTTCAACGCCTATTCTCCTGAAATATATATATTACATCTTATGAGATTTCATAATCATACAAAGTTTATTCATTATATGGTGATAAAATTAAACAAAAAGTCTAGATTTTTCACACACACACACATATATATATACAGCGAAATAATCCAATGAGTAAGAAGTGAGTTGTGACATGAAAGAAGCTTTACCCTATTTTAGAACCATTCTTCCCACTATAATTTTACGTTGGCTCACTTTGTTAGTGATAAGATGTTGTTCGATCCTTATAGAACCATCGCGCAATTCCTTCCAATCGATTAGTCGATGTTCAACATCATATGGAATCTCCTGTTACAACAAACGAAGTAGGTTATTCATCTTTAATCTCCATCAAACAGGATAGTGTTTTATTGTCTCCATCCCACAAGACTTGCAACATCCAAATCCCAAATAAATACCCTTTAGCCCTTAAAATAAAGTCATGTGGACTATATGACATTTTGCTTGAATAGAAAATCTAGATACATTTGGAAGAAGAAAAAGACCGAAGAAATACCTGATGCACATGGTCTAGAAACCTTTCCCTAACAACTTCTAGTGAGATGTTCTTCATGACATCTTCGGTCATGATGAGAGGATCTTCATCCCATGGTCTTTTAACTGCCTAACATAAGAAAACGTCATACACCCACAATTAGACACAATCATTAAATAAAGGAAAGAAATGGAACTAGGTTAGAAAGAAACATGCCTGATCCATCAAATATTGCGTAAGATCTTTGACTCCAGAACCCTTTAGCCCAGAAATCATGAAATACCTTACATGAACAAAAAGAACAAACTGTAAGTTAATAAAATCTGCGGGGATGAATAGAAAAACATTAGACAAAAAACGCGGTTACCTTTCATATCCAGGAAGATCATTGAACTGCTCAGCAACCTTCAACAGATCTTTCTTTTTCTCTACCAAGTCTACTTTATTCATGCATAATATGCGCTTTTGTTTTGGATCGACTTCTGAACCCATTTGTTTAATAAGTTTAACCACTCTTTTGTCAGGCCTATATACAATAAATGATTAGTCTTGAGATCCAATACACCATCACACAATTAATAAAAATAAACAGATAATAAAGCAAACAATCAAGCTTCTTCTGCCTTAGAGAGCTTACAAAAACCCAAATGTACAGAGACAGAGTTGAATGGTAGTCAAACGGAAATCCAATATGATTTTGCGTCTTCAATTGAGGGACTCATAGCTTATAGATCGTGGGCCTCTTTTACATTTAATATACTACTACTTGAATGTGTTGTACAAGTACATCATTATTGCCACCCGTGCAATATGCAGGTTTTTATGCTTTAGGTTCAAATTGAGTTGAAAGTTATTACGTTTGGACCCCATGGTTATCAAGAGTACCCCTAGGCCGGACAAGAATTTGGGGAAGGAAACCAACATGCTTTTCTAGTCATCAGAAACAACAAAAACTAGAGCAAACATTAAAAAGCATATTCTAAAATGTAACCAAGATTGGTTCTATTATCTGCAAGGAAGGCATGTTTCTTCAAGTAAAACCATCTTATCGCTTTTCTAATACTAATTGATGACGTTATCCATCCTTTCTGAAGATTAAATATCGGCCCTTTAATTTTTAAGCCATATAATTTCAATACATATTATATTTCCCAAAAAAAAGACAAACTCAGTAGTTAATGTCTTCAAACTTCTGTATACGGTATATCAATTACTAACAAAATACTTTTAGACTTTCTTATTTTCTGTTGGGAGGGGAAAAGCAGATTTCTTCATCTACATGTTAATGATATGAAAAGTGATGAATCTCTCTCTTAACATATATATCTTATTGTTATAAATACAAAGAACTCATGAGACTTGAATGAAGTACATTGAAACATATATATATATATATACACACACACACACACACACACACACACCCCATAATGGAACATAAAATTGAAGTTCTATTAGCATATGATATGCGTTATGTTTATAATCTTTATTTTCTCTCTTTAACCATAAAACTTCACGGCGGCTTCCTCCACTTCTGTTACTACTTATTTTAATACACTGAAATGTATTAGTGGTTTTTTAATCATGTTGTCAAGTGATAATTAAGGCTTTGTTTGGCAAGCATAAGCTAGCTTATAAGCTAGCTGATAAGCTAGCTTTTTGAAACGCTACTTTGAGTAGCTTATGAGGAGCTTATTGTAGCTTTTTCCAATTATACCCTTATTAATATTAATTATTAAATTCAAATATACCCTTTTTGGTCATTTTACATACTCATAAGCTAGTTTTTGCCAAACATAATTTGTTCAACAGCTAGCTTATCAGCTACTAGCAAGCTTATCAATCAACAGCTAGCTTATCAACTATCCGCTAGCTTATCAGCTACCAGCTAGCTTATAAGCTACGCTTGCCAAACATAGCCTAAGTAACATATCCTTTTGGTCACTTTACATCCATCAACTAGCTTATCAGCTAAGCAGCTAGTGTTTCAACTAAACAGCTAGCTAGCAGCTAGTTTTTCAGGCCAACATAGCCTTTCTTCCCTTAAGACGTAGAGCACCTAATGTGCCAAACATTCTACTTTTACCACAAGATGGAAAAAGTAGGAACTTCCACGAGCCTTTTCCTTGTTAAGATTATTCTAACAGGAATAAATGTTGGAAGAAATCTTTCTCAAAAAGCTTTGAAAGCCCTTTCCATTAATCGTCAATTACCACACCCAGACAAGTGCAGGACCAGAATTGCATTTCAAATTTGAAAGCGGTACAACATAATAAACATTGTCCCTATAGCTGGTCTAAATAAAGAGATTTACATGCATCAAAACATACTTGCAACTGGTAATACGCATAATGCTCAAAGAACAATATATATGCCACTAACTACTATCCTAATCAGATATCTTGAATTCTTTTATTTGAAATATATCCCTACTGCAAGGATGCTCATGATTCAAAATCTGACAGGATTTAACAATACCTATGAAGTGGAATTGAATTCCACACATTCCAACATTCATGGATTTGGTCAATCCATCACAATTCAGAAGGAATTCATTTCCGTTACATCCCAATTTGTAAAAAAGACAAAATTATCCCATATTCCCTACTTGATTTATGACCCCCATATGAACCTTTACAAACTACCGATCTAAACCAACGCTGACCACCACGGACCTGAACCACCGCCGACCTCCATTCTCAACCACCTCCTATCTGAACCACCATCGACCGATTGGTATAAAAAAAATTAAAAACGGATATTTTGATCATTTACCATTATTTTATTCCAATTCCAAAGCTATGTTATGTGAACCAAACAGACAGAATCCAATTTCTTTAACAGATTTTATTCCAATGTTTGTCAACCAAACATGATAACATTCCATTCCAATTCCTTCAAAGTCAAATTAGTTTGATAGATTTCATTCCATCCAAAAACATTCTACTAATCAAATGCCCCAAGAGAGAAGGTTTTCAGAAATCCAATGTTGAGAAAATTAATATTTGATTGAATATGCCACTAAAGAATTTATATTGCTAATCACAGTGTGCTTCTAGAAGGGCATATGCAATCCCTTAAATATGATGCAAAATTGACCTTGTCCTATCCTTGATCAGAGATTTCTTTAAAGACAGGGAAGGGTAAAAGGGGGATAAAGGATTCCGATGAATGGCATAATTGGGGATCCTAGAATATGGCCGCATACAGACAGTATATTATCATGCAAACCTTACTCATACAGATGGTGCTTGAAGGTGATGTTATATTAACACACATGATGAGAAGAACACATATCTTCTAACATGATCATTTAATTAGAAAGAATACACACCATCAATAGGGGACCCATAAGATGAAAATCTTAAACGGTCAAACAGAATAGAGCCTGCTTAGGGTTGTATGCACGTAAGAAAACAATTAAGACAGAAGAAAAACAGAATGCCTGGTAAAAGAATAACCTGGTAAGATGTCTATGAACATCGAATATAACAACGAGCATGTCATAAAGATCCACTGAACTCCAAGCACTTTCAACTCGAACTTTAATGTCAGATTTTGGAAGTCCATTACTTCTCATAATAAGACCCGGGGTGTCAAAGAAACACTGTCACCAAAGAAAATTCTAAGGTAAAGGATAACTGTATATATGCATTGCGCAAAAAAACATAATGAAAACAGCAGTCAAATATCAAGGAAATTTTGACAGAGACAATCAAGTATAGACTATATAAGCATCATCTACAAGATGGTAGCATAACTAATATGGATATAAACGAACACATCACATTTGTTTTAAAGGTACATTACATACTATTTGTGTTTTTCCTTGCGTCATTACTCCTAATACTTCATGCGTGGTCGTGTTTGTTTTCCTTGAAACAGCAGCAACCTTCGTCCCTACCTACAAACAAGAAATAAATACTCAACAATTACAGACATCAAGTACAAGCAAGCAACCAGCCCTAGTTTACCTCTTAACAGTTCCATTAAGAGGCAGCCTCTGAATCGTTAAGAGGTAAATCTTGTTTAGCAAAAAAAATAGACTGCCTCTTAATGGTTCCAAAAGCCACTGAATGATTTTGCATCCTGGGCCTCCCTTAACCATTCAGAGCCCTGATTTCACCCTCGACAATTATCAAACCACCATATTTCATTTTTCACTATATCATAGGAGCCTCTTAATCATTCCGACCACTTACTCATCCAGCACCAAACCATTCAGCAAATTACCAAACAGCCCCTAATAGAATTATCAATTATTTCTTTGAAAATGTACAAATTCATCATAAATTGGAAAGAAAGAAAGAAAGAAGAAAACCATGAAATTGGTGAGAGCAGATTTTCCAGCATTGGGAGCACCAATTATCCCAACTGATAAAGACAACTGATCTTCCACCTTCACCACCTCATTCCCATCTTCCTCTTCATCATCATCATCAGTGGCGGCCACCGCAGCGTCGAGCAACGCCTTGGAAAGGATCGCAGCACGACGCCGTTTCTCTTCCTGCTCCATCATTCTCTCACTCTTACTCTTACCCTTCTTCTTCTTACTGCTTTTCTTCTCCTTCTCCTTCTCCTTAACCAACTTCTCATGCTCTTCTCCAAAAATACTCGTGTTCGCCTTCCGCCGATACTTTTCGTCCCAAGTGGATTCTGTATTATTGGACCCTCCTCCTAAACCCCCAAGATTCAAGTTTGGTAATTCATAATGACTGCTATCGAATCCCAATTCAATGTTGCTGTTATTATCATCTTCGGGTATTGGTGGGTTTTCTTCTTTAGGGTTTGGGATGCATAGAATCTTGAGAGAAAAGTGGGGTTTAGACGGGATTTTTGGGTGCTAAGTGTTTGAAAAAGTCTTAAAGCTTTCATCTTGAGACCTTGTGATCAACTAAAAACATCAATTTGCAAACACAAGTAAAAGGAAATCCAGATGAATCCAATGAAAAAGAAGGGGGGCGCAGGAGGAAGAAGAAGAGAGAAAAGGGTTCTTGTATTCAGGGTTTAAGACAGTAGTAGAGATGAAGATGAAGAAGATTGAAGATCTCAACCCAGTTTGCAGAAAGTATCCTCCTGCTCACAATATTTGCAAATACCTCCCCCAAACTTTTTATATGCAAAAG
Organism: Centaurea solstitialis; assembly: GCA_030169165.1. Classification (NCBI taxonomy): domain Eukaryota; kingdom Viridiplantae; phylum Streptophyta; class Magnoliopsida; order Asterales; family Asteraceae; genus Centaurea; species Centaurea solstitialis. The sequence goes on from CM058040.1 coordinate 97,566,994, forward strand.
GTCGATTCCGGCAACCAACCACGATCGATTACCAATACCGTAAAGTGGGCGGTGGTTTTGACTCATTTAGAGGTTATGGCTGTAGTAGGGGTGTAAACGAGTCGAGCTTTTATCGAGTAACTCGAGCTCGAACTCAAGCTCGGCTCGTTCGAGTCGAACTTTATCGAGTTCGAGCTCGAGTTCGAGCCCAAAAAACAAGCTCGAATATTTAACGACCCGAGCTCGAGCTTTTAAGAGTTTGACTCGAGTTCTTATCGAGCTTTTCGAGCCTTGTATAGCACATATATATTTTTATATTGTTATACATATTATGTATATATAAGGGGTATATATCAAAACAACCTAAATATATATCTTTCGAGCTTTTCGAGCCGAGCTCGAGCTATAACTTAGATAACCTGTTTTTATACAATTTCGAGCTTTTCGAGCCGAGTTCGAGCTATAATGTATCTTTCACGAGTCGAGCTCGAGCTTGAAGTATGAAAGCTCGTCGAGCTATCGAGTCGAACTCGAGCTTAACATAAAGTCTCGAGCCGAGCTCGAGCCCTGTCGAGCTCGAGCTCGGTTCGACTCGTTTACACCCCTAGGCTGTAGTAGTGTCCGGGTCAAACCCAAAACCGTTTGATATTGTATAAATTTGCTCCTATCCACTTCCAACTGAGCTGTAAGTCATTAATTCTAAACTCACATGAATAAACTGCTTTTAAAAACAATGTGATAAACTTTTGAATTTAAACCATATTGTAATTTTTTGTTTTAGATCTTTTCTCTCAACAATTTTATTTGGGTGTTTTCTATTATATATATCCTAGTTATACTAATTAACTAGTTAATAGCCCGTGTAATACACGGACGATTTAAACATATTATTTTAGTTTTTAATAAGAATTAACATTTGCATTATAAAGTTCACAAATAATTAACCACAAACCAAACGTAATATCCAATTAACAATATAAATATGATTTAGTTAATTGATAAAAAAAACATTAATGATTTAGTTTAATCATAACCATTTAGGAAATTATATATATATATATATAACATTTAAATTAATTTTCTTTCATTTTTTTATTCAAAGCTTTCTTTGAAACTGAGTAAGTAGGGAATCATTATTTATTAAAATAATTCTAATTAATCAACGATTTAAATGAAAAAAAAATTACTCTTACTTTATTATTAAATATTTTAGTCATCTAATAGTTGTTAAAATATCTGAAATTCTTTTGTTGAAAGATTTGGATTTCGTGAATGATTCTAAAATGCGAGGGATTCTGAAATAAATTATATAGTGTTTTTGATTTTTAGGGTTTTAAAAAAAAATTTATTTATAAATGATCTATAGAATTAGTAAGATTAAAATGATGGAATCTTTAAATTTCAAGAACATCAACAATAGCGTTTTAAATAAAATAAACTTTTATTATTTATAAATAATCCATAAAAAATTTAGATTAAAAATAGGAATCTTTAAATTTCAAGAATATCAACGATAGAATTGTAAAAAAATATAAACAACTTAACTTATATCTATTCTTAATATTTACTAATATAAATAAATTAAAAAAATATTCAATATTATACTCATTTTGAAGGTATTGTCGAGACGATTATAAGGGTGTAATTTATAAAAAAGAAAAACAAAAAACTTAAATGGTTTAATTCATATACATTATTTACCTTAATATGATAAGAATATAAAGTGAAAATTGAAAAACTAAGGGGTAATAAGTAATTTAATCAAATAATTATAAGAATACAAAATGTAAATTATAAAAGGGAAACTAATAAATTAATGAGAAATTTTAGGTATGTAAATTTTGGAAAAAAAATGGAAATAGATTATGACATCATCATTTGATAGGATTTGTTTAATTGACCAATGAAATCACTCAATTTCATTTTGATGACATCAGCAAAAACCTTCTTTTAATATATATATAGATATATAGATAAGCAACTAAAGTATTTTTTTAATAACACAAATATAATTTTTATTTTTAACGTTAAAAAACAACCTTTATATTGATTATTTGGCGATTGATAAATGAAAAGCAGCTTTAGCCACATTTTATAGTCAAGATCCATACGTCTCTCGTCTTCTTCTTTAAGAGAGTTGCATGATTCAAAAATAAAACAAGTTTATGAGAAAAACAATTATCAAAATCAGATATAAAAAGATAAAGAAGAAGTGAGAGACATAGAAGACCCTCATCTGACCAAAAAAACATGGCGTAGTTATGTAATAAAGAAACAAGTATACCGATTTTATTAAAACTAGTGGCAAAACCGCGCGTTGCGCGGTAGCCCGATAAAGTGAGTATATTCATTTGTATTGTTTATAAAATACTATTATATGTATTGTTTAAAATACTAAACGGTAGATTATGTCATATATATATTCATTTGTATAAATACTATTTTCATTACTCCTATATAAACATAATATATATATATATATATGTCAATTAGACCTATTTTCAAATGAAATTGTAATTCCAAAATAAAGTATACGATAAATAATTGAAGTCACTATATAAAAAAATACTAAACCTTATAAATCTTATGAAAATTAGTCGATAGATATAAATGAAATTATAATTAATATAAAATAAATACAATTATAATCAATATATAGTTAAATACTATTATTAGTTCTCTAAGTATATGAGACACTTATGTTTAATATCACCTAAAAACATAATTAAATAAATAATATGTATAATTAGAATTAGTACACAAAATATAAAATTATTACAATAAGATATAATCAAAAATAAAGTCAATAAAGTCAATATGTGTAAAAGACAATATGAAACCAATATATAAACACTTAAATTAGAAGAATCAATATATTAGATGAAAAAAATTATTTATTACAATCACAAATACATATAAATTAATTCATACTCTATTATTACTTTAGATTAAATCAAATTAAATATGTAAATTGAATTAAAATATAATCAATATCTTTATATATATATATATAATATGACATTCTTTGGTTTTAAAAAACATAACAAAAAATTATGAATGATGCGTATTGCACATTATAAACTATAATGTTTATTTTTAATTGTTAACTTGTTGTTTTATCGAGTTATAATCATAGTGTATGTTTTACTATTTATTTACATTGATTTGTCACTATTAAATTGTACCAATGAACGTTTTGGCACCGTGCGTTGCGCGGTGATAATAAAATTTTAAAAAATTATTGAAGTTATATTGGTCGATAATCATGTATCAAGTATTATAAATAATATGAATCAATATTCAATTAATTTGATATAAATCCACCTTATCATCGTTTATTCTTCTTTTAGTGTATAATTAATAAGTTTTATTGCAAACGTATATCAAACTTTATTATTGACTAAAAATAATAAAAGAAATGTGTGATACCATTGATTATAGTTATGATAAGTGTTATAAGGATTGGTGAAAAGATATCAAACAAATGTGATGTTCTTATTTACTATTGTATAATTGCGAGATATTTTGTAACTTGTTTACAGTTTTTGTATTATACCCGTTTGCAACATTGACAAAAAAAACTTAATGCACAAAGAAGAAAATTAGTTATCAATGTTGCGGCCACTCCGGCTGCGAGCGAGTTTAATTGAATTGTTAATATTTCATCTGACATGTTCGAGTTTTTTTGATATTCTTAAAACCATTTCTTTATATTTGGTTAGTCCGTAAAAATTTATGAAAAAGATAAATTTTTATTAACTTTATGTAATAAAGTTGTTATTTCTATTCTAATTTAATTTGATTTAATCTAAAGTAGCAATAGATTATGAAATAATTTATATGTATTAAGGATTGTAACAAAATTATTGTTTTCATCTAATATATTGATTCTTCTAATTTAAGGTTTATATTGATTTCATATTTTCTTTTACACAAACTATTTTATTGACTTCAATTTTTACTGTATATTATTGTAATACATTTATATTTTATATATTAAATCTAATTATATATATATATATTATTTCTTTAATTGCATTTTAAAGTAATATTAAAATGGTAAGTATCCCATATATTTAGACGACTAATAATAGTATTTTACTATATACTAATTATATTTTTATTTGTTTTATATTAATTACAATTTCATTTATATCTATTTATTAATTTCTTAGTAGTTTTTTTATATATAACGACTTCAATTATTTATCGTGTTTTTAGTTTTGAAATTACAATTTCGATTGAAATAGGATTAATTGATATATATATATATATATATCTGTGTGTGTGTTTTTTTATATCAAATTAGTGAAAATAGTATCACACAAATAATTATAGATGGCAAAATCTACCGTTTAGTATTTTAATCAATACATATAAACAGTATTATATAGATAATAGCAGTTAATAATTGTCATTAAAACATATTAATGATAATTTAATATTTTTTAAATATTATAAATATTTCATTTATATTTTAAATTGACGTGACTAATTATTATATTTATTTATATTCATTATAACCAATTTATTATTATATTTGATAACTAAATATATATATATATATATATAATATATATTTCTGTATTCACATAGCATTTAAATAACAAATTTTTTTATTCTAATATTTTTAAAATAATTAATCAAGCAAAAAACTTAGAAAAATATAAAAGATTGGGATAAAAAAAGAGTTTTAAAGCTCCAACAAAAGTATAAAAATGTATACCCAAATTAATTTTCTCGAAATAAAACCTGAATAAAAATACAAAAACCATCGAAGATTACTTATTACAATTATATAATATTTGTATCTTGTCTTTTAAAATCGCTGCCAATATTGCACCATTGGTTCCGCTGAAAAAACCACTATCAAGCAAGAAAACAAATTTCAAAGAAAACATATGTGCAAACATCAACAACAATATATAATTCGTATAAAACATGAAATAAAACATAAACATTGTTACCTGAAAAATGTATGGTGAAAAAACAATAACTTTCTTTTTAGCGGAACACCTATCTTAGCTTACAATTGTATGGATCTTGCAAATAAATCAATACACGATTGTTAACAAAACTAACATTAAAAAACTAATAATTCGTCTTAAATACTTGGTGCATGTGTGTGTATATATTCTCTAACATGTGTTTGATGATTAAAGGGTGAATGAAATAGATTAAAATTACTAAACATAACAAAAATAGAGAAATTTAAGAAGAAGAAAAAAGAGATTATAGGCATTAGAAGATGTCACCTCATACATAGTGATTTCTCCTCACACATTTGAATTTTGATGAAGCTACATACAAAATCGTTAGATTTTCAAGACTACGTGATTGAATCATCTATCAAAACTCTAGAACCATTAGTAAATACAATACATTGGTTCCATCATTGGGGAAAAAAACAAAGAAGATATAGTGATATAAGTAAACAAAAACGACCTTAAAATCCCAACAAAAGGTAAAAGAGATGTGTACCTCTTGTTAGTTTTCTCAAAGTTTACATGAAAAATTGATAACCATGATGAATTGATGATCCTCATAATTTATAGTATGAAATTATTAGAAGATGTAAAGTAGGTAGGGAAAATGAAGAGATTGTGTTAAATACAAACATAAATAACAATCAATGTTGATGGAGGATTAATGTTGGAAATTAGAAAAAAAGTATAAAAAAAGAGAATGAATGAGAAAAAAGATAAATACATTTCTAGGCTTTAGGAGATGCCACCTCAACACCCTTGGTTCTTCCTTTAATATATATAAATGATTTTTGATTAATTATTATTTTATACAATAGAAAATGTTATTAAAGATAAAATAACATTGTAACATTATCGATCATTTAATACAGGTACTCAATTTAGTTGCATTAAGAAATCTTTAATGTTTTTGTTGTGGTATAATTTTAGGCATTGGTACTCTCTTGTTAATACCATACTCTTACATCATGGTTATTGATGATTTAATGTACCGTTACAATAGCAACATGTGGGACGGTGATGGTTTTGTCCATAACAATAAGCATGTTGTCAAAGTTTGCATATTAAAACATATAATGTAACATCGTATAAGAGAGTAACTAATTAAAAACTTTTTATTACATCAAATAAAAGATAAATTCGTTTTATAGATCAACATTTGATTACCTCAAATAACAAATCTAGATTTAAATTAACATATATAATCAAATACATAAATTCTAGTATTGAACAAGTGTTTATAAAAACCATTGACGAAAAAGTTATCACTAAATACGTAAGACGTCCTCGAAAAGTTAAGTCCTTCTCGTGTCTTTAACTACCATTCTAATTCATCATAGTGTCGCTAATGCCATTTTCCAACAAGAACATGATCAACATGTCGACAAGAAAAAGTGTTAGACTTAACATATAGTGAATTTAATAATTTTCATCTTAAGTATAAAATGGTAAAATTGAAATTTGTTATTTAAATCACTATTTTCTAATAATGAATTGTATTAGTGTAAAACAACATCTTTCCCCCAAAACCATCATTTTTATGATGAAAAGTCACTAATCAAAGCATTCGATCTTGTCATAAAATCAAAGCTCAATACTTATCTAAGATACATATAAGGTTTAATAACCAAATATACAAAACATGGATATAACTCTATTATGCAAAATACCATAACATGAATAATGATCAATATTCAATATAATAAACTATACATACAATTTATAGCCAAAACTATGTTCAAAGCATAAAAAATAACACCCTTCCGTGATGAGGAGACCTTCTCCATTCAATGTGACAAAACACAAACTAAGTCATATATCTACCTTAATGAATTATGTTATGGATCACACTGTCATCAAGTTCAACTATCTACTATTTACAACTTGAGTCACACGTTGATCATAGATATACTTGTTCACTATAACTTATTGACATTATAGCCTCGCGATTATCAAGTTCAACTACCAATAACTATAGGTTGAGTCCCTTGTTATGGTTCATACAGTTATCAAGTTTAACCATCCAAAGTTTGTACCTTGAGTCCTCTATTATAGATCACAAGATCATCAAGTTCAACCATTCATGATTTGTAACTTGAGTCTTCCACCAATCCTAAATATTTTTAGTTACAAAACCGAAATAATTCTCCCATTACAAAACCAAAAATCTACTTTTATGCCTACCAATCTTTTGCACTACATCTAAATTGCATGACTCTATTAAATAGACAATGCATTCAAAACATGTGATATCCAAATAAAAGCCATCTCACGTCCAAAGCTCCACATTGAGAAAAATAAACCAAATGAATGTCCCCAAAAGACCAGAACTCATATAAGTCAAAACCAAACCAATAACTTAAAAGAATCATTTGACTAATAAATTATAGTCAAAACAAATCGGTAAAATGCAAATATTCCAAGTTCATACAACTTACGTCCAAAACCCATTGACAATCGATATGCCTAAATACGGAAGACATCCCCGAAAAGCTAAGTTCTTCTCGTGCCTTTAATTAGCATTCAACTTCATCACAGTGTCGCTAATGCCATTTCACGACAAAGACTTGATGCACACGGCGTCAAGAAAAAGTGTTAGACTTAACATTATCTAGTAAGATAAATAGTTTTAATTTTGAATATAAAATGATAAAACTGAAAGAATGTGTCGATTCAAACTCTCAAAGTGATGATGAATGGATGAAATAAGCCAAAATGTTGAATATTTTTTATTTAATCTTATTATTAAGTATTAAGAATACATAAGAAGCAATATGTTTTACATTTTTTACATTTTTTTTACATTTACGTTTTCATTTTCCATTTTACCATCTTATAATATTAAAAATACAAAATCATGGATTAACAAAAAAAAATATATTTTTATTTTTATAAATTAAACCACTATAATTATATTGTTAGTATTTTCAAAATAAATTAGTTATTGAATATTTTTAAATTTAATAATACTATAAAGTATCATAAATATGTATATGTTATATTATAAAATGCCTTAAGCCATTACATATTATAACAATTCTTTCTTTGAACATAACTTGACAAATCTAAATAATGTACAAATTATATTTTGAGTAAATTACGATTTTCGTCCCTGTGGTTTAACGTTTATAACCTTTTTTCGTCCCTGTGGTTTGAAAGTTGCTTTTTTTCGTCCCTGTGGTTCTTGTTCCTTTCTTTTTTTTGTCCCTGACACTAAACTCCATTAAAAAGATTTATTAAAGCAAGGACCTTTTGGTCATTTCCTTTTTATTTACTTTTTAAATAATTTTGTTTAAAAATCTCACTTTATTTTACACGTGTAAAACCACCATATCATCAATTAAAAAAGAAAAAGAAAAAACCTAAGCTAACCTATAGCCTACCTACCCTACCTTTACCCACTCCTATCACCCAAATAGCTCTCCTCCATCAAACATTCAACCTGCAACTTTTCTACAACTCACAACACACACACATACATAAATACACCAACACACACTATGGCATTAGGGAGATACCTTCTCCAACCTTACGAAAGTTAGGAGGAAGGGTGAAGTTGGTTACACAGGTGAAGGAGATGTAGGAGGAAGGGTTGGGATCGATTTGGTGAGGGATAATATATATATAATATATATAGAGTGTATAATACGTTTAATTAATATATTATTTAATAAAATTTCAAAAGACAAAGATATGTAAAAGGACAAATATACCCTTCACTAACTTCCTATTTTTATTAGAGTTTAGTATCAGGGACAAAAAAAGAAAGGATTAAGAACCACAGGGACGAAAAAAGCAACTTTCAAACCACAGGGACGAAAAAGGTTATAAACGTTAAACCACAGGGACGAAAATCGTAGTTTACTCTTATATTTTTATAGGTACAAGTGAACGTAAACAACATTAAGTTTTGATTTTTTGTATGGATTAACAATAGGTACAACCGTACAAGTGACCATAAAACATCATTAATTCTTGATTTTTATAGGTACAAGTGACCATTCATTTTCATGGATCAACAAACTAAATTAAATTATTCTCGATTTTCTAAAAGTATTTAAAAAAGATTGAACCTGAATCACATGAATACTGAAAACAATATGTACAAACAAAATTTCACAAAATTGTTGGAATGTTATCAAACAAAATACATTCCACTTATCCCTTTTGCATTCAAGAAAAATACAATTGAAAATAGTCGACATTGTTAAATACTTTAACAAATTCGGGGACCATTTTTGTATTTTTTTATTCTTTACTCTTTATAGCTTATTTTATAAATTAAATCACAACATTGGTCCTTGTGGTTTACTCTAACCCCTAAAAGCATCTCCAACAGCATCTTTATAATTTCTCTAAAATAGAGAGTTAAAAGTCAAAATCTCTAAATAAATTTACATTTCACTCCAACAGCTTCTCTATTTTAGAGACTCCAACACTAATTATATTATTAAAATATTGTAATATTTATTATTCCAATGCACTTTAATTTAAAATATTTATATCAAACAATAATAGTGTAATGTGATTGGTGAAAATGATTAAAATAATATTTTCTCTCACATCCAACTAAGATATAGAGGATCCTCTATATATGGAGATTTTCTCAATGTTCTCTATTTTAGAGATTGGTATAGGGATTCTGTTGGAGTGTTAAAGAGAACAAAATTGAAGTTTTCTACAAAATAGGGATCCTGTTGGAGATGCTCTAAGGGTGCGTTTGTATGTAGACAAGACATAACAAGAAAAGATAGAACATGACAAAACATGACAGAATAATTATTCAACGTTTGATAAGACATGTCAGTGTACGAATGGACAGAACAAGACTGATTAAATGACCATTTACCTCTAATGAAAATTTTAGTGTTTTTTTACCTAATAGTCAATCTAAATGAAAATTAACAAAAACTAATATAAAATAGAAATAGTGTGCAATAAAAATTTAATCGGGTGTGAAACATTTTAGACCATGTCGGATTTGGATTTAATCGGCTTCATGTTTCGGTTTTAACAATATATGTTTTTCTTTTCTTTTCTTTTTCTACCAATTAGTAGAAAAAACCAAATGAGTGATAGCCTAGTGATAAGGCTTAGGCACTACATGGTGGTGAACCCGAGTTTGAGCCGTGGGGGACGCATTCTGGAGGTACGGGGGTTTTGACCCCGGGCTGCATGCTTTAGCAGTCGGGCTTCGGCCCAAAATTGCCGAGGATTAGTCTGGGCCCAATGTGGTCTGGGATACCTCTTCCAAAAAAAATTAGTAGAAAATAGAAATAGCGTGCAACAAAAAATTAAAGACGAACATTTATATTTTAATTAACAAAAGTTGAATAAAAAAACTATCAAATTAAAATTTTTACTTCTACATTATATACAATGGTTATCAATTTAATCTTAATTCTTCGTTTTAAAAAGCTTAATCGTTAAATATTAAAATTAATTTTAATAGAAAATACTTAAACTAATAAAAATAAAGTTCATACTTCAAAGAATTACATAAAAAGGTTATAAAAAAATTAATAAAAGGTTATATATGGGTTTCCGGGAGGTTCGGTTGATGTACAAAAAGTCGGGATTTTCGGTTTTTCGGATTTGGTCAAGTTTTGCGTACCCCTAAGTATGAGACAATTATCATGAAAGAGAAAATCAATATGTATTTTGAGGGTATAATGGTACATCTAACCTTGTTCTACTTAGTTCCAGAGGGGTGGGATGCAACAGGCTTGTTGTAACACCCTAAAAATTAGGGCGAACAAAAACTTTCATTTAATAGAAAGATGTATACAATATACGCCAAGGCGTGAGCTCATCCCAAAAACAGGGGTATAAGTAATGTACAAATAATTACAATGTTTGTAATCAAGGAGAAATACAATAACCAAACTAGTCTAGTTTTGTCTAAGAAGAAGACTACAAAAGGGTTATCGTTCTACGGTAAGTCTCGCGGTCATAGTAGACCGGTATCTCCAATATTCCCCCAAGCTCACTCTACGTCCGAGGCCCACTTGGGGACGATGTCCCGAGTACCTGAGAGACACATCGACACCAAGCAAGTGTTAGGCTAAAGGAGCCTAGTGAGTTGTACAAATAATATCATACCATGAAGGACGTAATAATACATGCGAGATATACAAGATTATGCTAGCAACACAAAGTAGCATATTTAAACCGGTTTATTATTTTATCTGCGGAAACAGTGGGCGCGACCCACCTCCACCAACCAATGCCCCGACATTCACTGATTCCAAACACCTCGATGTCCCGAATTTAGCATGGCAACATCATCCGAGGCCCGCGCACCAAGGAGCAACCCGAGGGCCGGCGACATAGGGGCATTCCTATTTCAGAACCTCCCAAGACTGTTTGGTGTGGACACATTGCGTTGGTTCGTCCATGTTATTATCATTTAGGATCGTGAGACGGAATTTAGCATCGCGTCACGCCCAGATCATTTCCACACAAGACCTAGATACTGAATTTAGCATAGCATCTAGTCCATATCAATTACACATAAAACCTCGACACTGAATTTAGCATAGCGTCATTTATAGAGGTATACATCGGGATCTCAAGCCCTTTATATCATTCCGGGTATGCCCCATTTCGGATGTCAATTCCATTCTTACATAATCCCAAGTCATGTATCATGTCGTTGCATTTCGTATAAGTACATTTATCATACAACCCGTAGGTTTAACACATACGAAATAGCATACGATAATTTCATCTCATACAAAGAGTCACACCATCCAAACATCCATACTAGTATAGCATTTCATACATACCATGAGTATCCTCAACTAGACATGAGAAGTAATCTATACCAAGTTCACATAACCACATAATAAAGCAAGGAATAGACTCCATCAAAATGATGTGCTCTCAGTTTTAACAAAATAGTTTTAGCAACTCACCTTAGGGTTTTGTGATAAAAACCCTAAATCCCAAGATTAGGTCAAATACGAGCACGAACCTAAAATCAAGTAAATCGAACCCTAGGTTAGTTTCATAACTCTTTACACATAGATTAACCAACCTAAAATGGTTTAGATAAGCTTACCTAGCCAAATATTGAGCAAACCCTAGAATGGAGAACACTTGCAACAATGGTGATTTGAGGTTGTGAGAGGTGAGAAGATAAATAATGAACTTGAAGTTCTAACTAGCTTGATGGTGATTTCGGTGTGGAAATTCACTCTCCAATCGTTATCGTTGTTCTCCTTGATGATTTTCTCCAACCAAAAATAGCCCAAAATGGTGTATTTGTTGCTCTCTTTGAGAAAGAATTCGTACTATCAAACTCAATGCTGAAATCCCCTCTTTATGCTTGCTGCAACGTCCCGAGGGTTGCCCCGAGACTTCAAGTCTCGCGCGCAACCTGATTATAACAAGGTCAGCAGCCACCGAGGGTTGCCCCGGGACTTTAAGTCTCGCGCGCTACCTAGCAGCCCCCGAGGGTTGCCCCGGGACTTCAAGTCTCGCGCGCTACCTAGCAGCCCCCGAGGGTTGCCCCGGGACTTCAAGTCCCCCCGGCTGCTGATTTAAGCTCTCTTTTGAAGTTTCATGTCATTTATCGAACACTTGATCGCCAATCTTTCTCGGCCGGTTACCGTCATCCTTTTTAGTGCACGGTCTAGCACCAATTCTTCGCTTTTCAAAGCCTTTTTCCAGATAATCCAAGTTGTCCCTAATATTCCCGCAATTCCGGGTGTTACAATCCTCCCCACCTAGAGAGAATTTCGTCCCCGAAATTACTACTCATGCCCGAACAAAAGTGGGTATCTTCGTTTCATGTCTTCCTCCGCCTCCCACGTAACGTTAGCACCTCGGTGGTGCTTCCATTGAACCTTGATCATCGTCACTTCCTTATGGCGTAACTTCTTCGTCTTTCTCTCTAAGATGGCTTCCGTTCTTCATACATCGGTTACCGGTGTCAACTCGAATCTCCGATAAAGGGATGACCGCTTTCTTCTTCGGCTAGGCATTTCCGCAAATAACACACGTGAAAGGTGGGATGTATCCCATCCATCTCGGGCGGTAGCTCTAGCCGATAAGCTTGTTGTCCAACTTTTCCAAAATGGTAAACGGTCCTAGGAAACGCGGGCTAAGTTTCCCCCGTTTTCCAAAATCGTATGATACCCCTTCCAGGGTGACACTTTCAACACACGCGCTCCCCCCCTTGGAAGTCTATGGGACGACGTTTCTTGTCGGCGTAGCTCTTTTGAGGTCTTGGGCGGCTTTCAAACGTTCCGAATACCCTTTACTTATCCCCGTCTCTTTATGATCTCGGGTCCCGCAAATTGCTTTTCAACCCCCGCTTCCAACCAACACTCGGCTTCTACACTTCCGTCCGTACAATGCCTCGAACGGTCCCCTTCAATGCTAGAGTGAAAACTTTGTTTTATGCAAACTCCACTAATGGTAGGTGTGTATCCCAATTCCCACCAAAGTCTAACGCAAGACCGCAACATATCTTCTAAGTCTGTATCGTCCGTTCGCTTTCCCCCGTGGGTTTTTTTGGGGGTGGTAAGCGGTGCTCAACTTGATTTTCGTACCCAAGCCTTCTTGAAATTTCCATGCCAAAACTGAGAATGAAACGGCTATTCTATCCGAAAAAAATCGATAAAGGTACGCCGTGCCTCCTCACCATTAAATTTTGTAGAGCTTGGCCAATTGTCCATGGGTAGGGTCTCCGCGCATCTCGAGAAAGGTGCACCTTCGGAGTCATCTACAATCACCCAAATGGTGTCGTGACCCCTCAAAGCCTCGGTAATTTTAGTAAACGAAATCCATCGTGACGTGCTCCCCCATTTTTCCATTCCGGAATTTCCAAGGGTTTGTAAATTACCGTAAGGCTTTTGGGTGTTCCGCCTTGACTTGTGGGACACCGTGACACACTTCTCGACGTATTAGCCACATCAAGTTTCATAACGGCCCACCAATAGTTCATTTTCAAGTCTAGGTACTTTTTGGGGTGCTCCCCGGGTGTAAGGAAAACTTGGACTTGTGTGCATCGCCAAAAGTAATTTCCCCTTGCACCAAGTTTCGGTACCCAAATTCGACCTTGGAAAAAATTTAAAGCCCGCGGCTATCTTCTTCTAAAAACTCTTTTTGCTTCACCATCACCTCATCCTTGAGGTTTTCCTCTCGTGGGGGGCTTCCCGTTTGGCTCGCCTTGATTTTTTCCCCTCAAGCTCGACACCACGCAATCCGGGTTTTAAAGGGGTTACACCGTGCTTTTCACCATGGTTCTTTAACGGCTCAAAGCATCGGCAACAACGTTTCGCCTTACCGGGATGGTACAATAAATCACAATCGTAGTCCTTTTAGCTCGACCATCTTCGTTTCGCATATTGAGCTCCTTTTGATCGAAAATGTGTTGGAGGCTCTTGTGGTCGGTGTATAGGGTACACTTTGGCCCGTAAAGGTAGTTTCGCCAAAAACTTCAAAGCAAACACCCCGCCGCTAACTCCAAACGTAAACCCCGGGAATTCCTTTCGTGACCTTCAATTGGCAAAGAGGAGATTCCCTTCCCCCTCTTTGCATGAGTACCATCCGAGCCCCTTTTTTCCGACGCGTCCTATAGACCACGAAATCTTCCGGCCCTCCGGTAATGATAAATCGGCGCTTGACATAATTTCTCCTTGAGTGTCTGAAATGCCTCTTCTTGTTTTCGGCCATAAAAAACTTGGCGTTCTTCTTCGTTAGCACAGAAGCGACGAAGCATCTTCGAGAAATCTTGGATGAATCTTCTAGTAACCCGCTAAGCCTAGAAAGCTTCGTTTCTGACGGGTTTTGGCGACTTTCCAACTCATAAAGGCCTCGATCTTCGCCCGAATCCACCTTGATCCCGCTCGCGACCCCCACTTTCCAAAATTTACCTCGGGGGAGCCCAAAATTTCGCACTTGGAGAATTTGGCGTACAATTTCCGCTTAAGCACGCCCCCAACACCTCTCGAAGTGTCGTCCTGTTCGGCCCTAAACTTTGGAGTAGACTAAGATGCGTCATAAAGACATAACCGACAAAACAAAAAGAACGGTCTACACACTGGGTTCATCAAGTCCATGAAAACCCCGGGCGCGTTGGTCAAACCAAACGCATCACTAAGAACTCATAGTGCCCATATCCGTTCGGAAGGTTGTCTTAAGGACGTCGTTCTCCTTCACCCCCAACTTGGTGATACCCGGACGTTTAAACAATCTTTGAGAAGCCCCCCCGGCACCTTGTAGTTGGGCGAAAAGGTCGTCGATCCGAGGCAAGGGGATTTGTTCTTTACCGTCCTCTTGTTTAAATTCAAGATAGTCGATACACAATTCTCATGGAGCCTCCTTCTTTTTGACGAAAAAGAACCCCGGGGCTCCCCCCCGGGACGAAAATCCCGGGCGGGGTGAAATCCCTTCTCCGGAGAGTTTGCAATTGCGTCATCATTTCTTTCCCTTTCGGGCGGAGCCAATCGGTAAAGGAGCGCGCGCGATCGGAGCCCCCTCCGGGTGTAAGGTCAATGTGAAACTCCCTTGGCGTTCCTGGGTGGTAGTCCGGGAAATCTTCCGGAAAGACGTCCGGGAACCTTCCCCCCACATTCACATCGGTGAGCTCTTTCTTCTCTAATTTAGTACGATGAGTAAGCTAAAAAGGAGGGGCATCCCCTTGGGGAGGCACTTCCTTCCTTTTAACCATCCGGGGGGGCGGTTTTTGGGCCCCCCCCTTTTTTTCCCCTACACGGTAATTGGTTTTTCCCCGGCCCGGTGTGAAACCCCTTTTTTTTGCCGCCCCTAAGTTGGGTCGTGTGCGGAACCAACGATCCCGCACAGTCAAATTCCCAAAAATTTAAGGGGAAAGGGGGGCGGAGAAAGGTTTCCACTAACTCTATAGCACCCCTAAAGCCCTCCCCAAGGTCAAAAAATCCCCCCCTACTTCATACAAGCATCCATAAGGGAGGGGGGGCATAGTGAATTTTTTCCCACCCCAAAGGGAATTTTTACAAAAGGGGTTTTCCCCGGGACCCTTCGAAAAGAAATAAGCGCAGGTGGGGGTTAAAAAGGGGAAAAAGTCCCCGGAATACAAAATCGGTTTTCCTCCCTCGCCTCCGTTTCCGTCACCCCAAAAGGGGGTGGGGTATTTTTCCCCTTTTTGGGGGTTTCCTCCCTTCCCCAAAAACCCATCCGCTTGGGCTCCCCGGTACCGTCTTTTTTAAAAATTTTTGGGCAAGCACCCCGATATGCCCCGGGGGTTTTTTTTCAATCGTACCACCGCCCCCCCCCGGGGGCCTAAAATTTTTGGGGCCCAAAAAGGGCCCCCCTTTCCCCCCGCACTTCCCCAAGGGGGGGGGTTTTTTTTGGGAAATCCCCGGGGGGCAGGTCCTTTTGGGGTTTGGGTTTTGGCACCGGTTCCCAAAAATTTTTTTTTTATTAAAAGGTTTCCCCCCCTGCCCCCCCCCCTTTTTTAAAGGCCTTTTTTTGGTTTAAAACCGGGGCATGGGGGGGCCCCCCTAAAAAACTTCCCCTTTTGCCCGGCTTGAAAAACCTTTTTCCCCCCGGGTTTTTTTGGGTTTTATGTCATCCTCGATCCGCTTTAAAATTTTTGATCCCCTGGGGGAGGGGGGTTTGGGACCCTCCCGATCCCCCCCAACCCCCGTTTCCCCCTTTTTGGCCGGAAAAACCCCCGTGAATAGGTTTTTATTTTGGGGTTTTTTTTCCCTCGGGACCCCAAAATGCCCCCCCAAAACCCCAGTTTTTCCAAAAAGTCCCTTGGGGGAAAAAAGGGGGAAAGGGGTTGTTGCCTTTCTTTTTTCCCCCCCAAAATTTTTGTCCTCGATTTTGCAAGGGCTCCCCTCCCCCCGAAAATTTTCGAGCGTCTTTTTTTTGGGGGAAATTCCCCCCCCAAAAAAACCTAGCGTACACCTCCGGCCCCCAGGGAAAAGGGGGGCAATTTCCCCCCACGGGGGGGGCCTCCCCCCTTTAAAAAGGGGGGATGAAAAATTTTAAATCGGGGGGAAAAGTGCACTCATTCCCTTTTAAAGGCCATCTCCATCCCCGGGGGAGCCAATTCCAAAAAAAACACCGGGTGGGGAAACCCCCAAAAATCCGGGGGTTTTTTCCCCCCAAAAAAGTTTTTAAAAGGGGCACCCCTTTTTAAAAAATTTTCCCCTTTTTTTTTTTGCCTTTTTCCCGTGACCCCGGGTCTCCTGGGGAAACCCCCACCCCCTTTTCCCCATCGCCCCGACGCCGTAGCGGCGTTCCCCTCCCACCGCCCCGTTGCGTGGGGGGCTAGCATCATTTTTCCCCCAACATTTTTAAAGGGAAATCTTTTTGTTTGCCATGGCCTCGTTCCCCTTTTTATCCCGTTTGTCGGCATTTCTCAACTCCGGGGCACCTCGGTTGGGGGCCGGGTTTGGATCCCCCGAGTTTTGGGGCCCTTTGGATGTGCCCCCTTCCCCCCCCGGGGGAAAGGGAACCCTTTTGGGGGACTCCCCAACCGTCCCGACCCGAAAATTTTTTGGGGGGGGGTCAAAAAGGGGGTTTGGGGGGCGGGGGGGTTTTCTTGCGGCCCCTTTTGACTACGGGTGTTCCCATACTAAACTGTCACACACAAAGGGGACGAGAACAGGATAAGAATAGACACTTACGAACCCCAAAAATTCTTTTATTACAAAAAAAACAGTTACTCAAAAACCCCCCCGGGACAAGCTTTTAATTGATCAGTACTAGGTAAAATTTAAAAATAATCATATTTAAAACATCCCCCTTATTTTTCCCCCCCAATTTTGAGTAAACTGAATTCGTAAAAAATTGCCCCCCCTCCCCCCCCTAAGTTTTCCCCAAAGGGGATTTATCGTTTTTTCTATTTTTTCTAAGTTTTTTAATCTGGGTTTTTCTACAGTGATTACCCTAGTTCCCCAAAAAATAAAGCTCTGATCCCAAAAATTGAAAAACCCCCCAAAAAATTAGGGGCAACAAAAACTTTCATTTAATAAAAAAGGGGGGATACAATTTTAACCCCCAAGGGCGTGAGCTCATCCCCCCAAAAAAAGGGGGGAAATAAAAAAAAAAATAATTTTTTAAAGTTTGTAAAACCCAAAAAAGGGGAAAAACCCCAAAAAACCCAAAATAGTCAGTTTTGTCCCCCAAAAAAAGACAAAAAAAGGGGGTTTTGTTCCCAACCCCGGGGGTTTTCGGGGGTTTTTTATTTGACCCCGGGTTTTTTCCAAAAATTCCCCCCCAAACTCACTCTAAATCCGAGGGGGCCCCCCCTTTGGGGGCGATGTCCCAGGACCTGAGAGACACATCGACACCAAAAAAAATGTTGGCTAAAAAGGGGGCCCAGTGAGTTGTAAAAAATATCAAACATGAAGGACGGGAAAAAAACTGCGAGATAACAAATTTTTTAGCAAAAAAAAAATAGCATATTAAACCCGGGGTTTTTTATTTTTTCCCCCCCGGGAAAAGGGGGGGGCCCCCCCCCCTCCACCCCCAACCCAAAAACCCCCCCATTCACGGGGGCCAAAAACCCCCCCTGTCCCGAAAATTTTTTATGGGGGAAAAACATCCTGGCCCCCCCGCACCAAAGCAACCCGGGGGCCGGGGGGCATAAAAGGGGGGGTTTCCCATTTAGAACCCCCCAAAGGGCCCCCTTTTGGGGGTTGGGGAAAAATTTCGTTGGTTTTGGGGCCTTTTTTTTTTTTCATTTAGGGGGGTGAGACCGGGGAAATTTTTTTTTCGCGTCACGCCCAGTTTTTTTTTCCCCAAAGACCTGATACTTTTTTTTTACTTTTTATTTTAGTCCATATCAAAAATTTTTAAAAAAAACCCCGACCTGGGAATTTTGCATACGTCATTTTTTGAGGTATTTTTTCGGGATTCAAGCCCTTTAAAATCATTCCCCGGGAAAGCCCCCTTTGGATGGGCAAATTTTCCCCCCTTACATTTAAAAACCAAAAAATGTATCTTTTCTTTCATTTCCCTATAAGTAATTTTCAACAAAAACCCCTTTTGGTTTTTTTAAAAAATACAAAAAAGCATACGATAATTTCCTCCCCCCAAAGAAAAAACAAAACCCCCCCCAAAACATCCATACTGTATAGCATTTCAAACATACCATAGTTCCTCAACTAGACATGAGAAGTAAACCCCCAAACCCAAATTTTTCCCCAATTTTTTTTTCCCCCCAATAAAAACAAGAAAAACTCCATTTAAAATGTTGTGCCCTCAGTTTTAAAAAAAAATTTTTTTTTTGAACTCACCTTAGGTTTTTTTGATAAAAAACCCCTAAAAAACCAAAAATTAAAAGGGCAAATACAGCACAAAAACCCCCAAAACAAGTTTTAAAAAAAACCCTAAAAGGGTTTTTTTTTTATAACTCTTACCATAGATTAACCAAAAAAAATGGTTTAGATAAGCTTACCCCAACCAAAAAAATTTGGGAAACCCCAGAAAAGGAGAACACTTGCAACAAAGGGGGTTTAGGTTTGTGAGAGGTGGAGAAGATGATAATGAACTTGAAGTTCTAACTAGCTTGATGGTGATTTCGGTGTGGAATTCACTCTCCAATCGTTATCGTTGTTCTCCTTGATGATTTCTCCAACCAAAAATAGCCCAAAATGGTGTATTTGTTGCTCTCTTTGAGAAAGAATTCGTAGCTATCAAACTCAATGCTGAAATCCCCTCTTTATGCTTGCTGCACGTCCCCGAGGGTTGCCCCGAGACTTCAAGTCTCGCGCGCAACCTGATTATAACAAGGTCAGCAGCCACCGAGGGTTGCCCCGGGACTTTAAGTCTCGCGCGCTACCTAGCAGCCCCCGAGGGTTGCCCCGGGACTTCAAGTCTCGCGCGCTACCTAGCAGCCCCCGAGGGTTGCCCCGGGACTTCAAGTCCCCCCGGCTGCTGATTTAAGCTCTCTTTTGAAGTTTCATGTCATTTATCGAACACTTGATCGCCAATCTTTCTCCGGCCGGTTACCGTCATCCTTTTTAGTGCACGGTCTAGCACCAATTCTTCGCTTTTCAAGCCTTTTCCAGATAATCCAAGTTGTCCCTAATATTCCCGCAATTCCGGGTGTTACAATCCTCCCCACCTAGAGAGAATTTCGTCCCCGAAATTACTACTCATGCCCGAACAAAAGTGGGTATCTTCGTTTCATGTCTTCCTCCGCCTCCCACGTAACGTTAGCACCTCGGTGGTGCTTCCATTGAACCTTGATCATCGTCACTTCCTTATGGCGTAACTTCTTCGTCTTTCTCTCTAAGATGGCTTCCGGTTCTTCTATACATCGGTTACCGGTGTCAACTCGAATCTCCGATAAAGGGATGACGCTTTCTTCTTCGGCTAGGCATTTCCGCAAATAACACACGTGAAAGGTGGGATGTATCCCATCCATCTCGGGCGGTAGCTCTAGCCGATAAGCTTGTTGTCCAACTTTTCCAAAATGGTAAACGGTCCTAGGAAACGCGGGCTAAGTTTCCCCCGTTTTCCAAATCGTATGATACCCTTCCAGGGTGACACTTTCAACATCACGCGCTCCCCCACTTGGAAGTCTATGGGACGACGTTTCTTGTCGGCGTAGCTCTTTTGACGGTCTTGGGCGGCTTTCAAACGTTCGCGAATACCCTTTACTTTATCCGCCGTCTCTTGTATGATCTCGGGTCCCGCAAATTGCTTTTCACCCGCTTCCAACCAACACGTCGGCGTTCTACACTTCCGTCCGTACAATGCCTCGAACGGTGCCATTCCAATGCTAGAGTGAAAACTGTTGTTGTATGCAAACTCCACTAATGGTAGGTGTGTATCCCAATTCCCACCAAAGTCGATAACGCACGACCGCAACATATCTTCTAACGTCTGTATCGTCCGTTCGCTTTGCCCGTCGGTTTGAGGGTGGTAAGCGGTGCTCAACTTGAGTTTCGTACCCAAGCCTTCTTGCAATCCATGCCAAAACTGAGAAGTGAAACGGCTATCTCTATCCGAAACAATCGATAAAGGTACGCCGTGCCTCCTCACCACTTCATTTATGTAGAGCTTGGCCAATTTGTCCATGGGTAGGGTCTCGCGCATCTCGAGAAAGTGTGCACTCTTCGTGAGTCGATCTACAATCACCCAAATGGTGTCGTGACCCCTCAAAGTCCTCGGTAATTTAGTCACGAAATCCATCGTGACGTGCTCCCATTTCCATTCCGGAATTTCCAAGGGTTGTAAATTACCGTAAGGCTTTTGGTGTTCCGCCTTGACTTGTAGACACGTGACACACTTCTCGACGTATCTAGCCACATCAAGTTTCATAATCGGCCACCAATAGTTCATTTTCAAGTCTAGGTACATTTTGGTGCTCCCGGGGTGTATGGAATACTTGGACTTGTGTGCATCGTCCAAAAGTAACTCCCGATTGCCACCAAGTTTCGGTACCCAAATTCGACCTTGGAACAATTTAAGCCCGCGGCTATCTTCGGTCAATAACTCTTTTTGCTTCACCATCACCTCATCCTTGAGGTTTTCCTCTCGTAGGGCTTCCGTTTGGCTCGCCTTGATCTTTTCCATCAAGCTCGACACCACGCTAATCCGGTTGAAGGTTACACCGATGCTATCACCATGGTTCTTACGGCTCAAAGCATCGGCAACTACGTTCGCCTTACCGGGATGGTACAATAAATCACAATCGTAGTCCTTTAGTAGCTCGAGCCATCTTCGTTGTCGCATATTGAGCTCCTTTTGATCGAAAATGTGTTGGAGGCTCTTGTGGTCGGTGTATAGGGTACACTTGGTCCCGTAAAGGTAGTGTCGCCACAACTTCAAAGCAAACACCACCGCCGCTAACTCCAAATCGTGAACCGGGTAGTTCCTTTCGTGATCCTTCAATTGGCGAGATGCGTAGGAGATTACCTTGCCTCTTTGCATGAGTACGCATCCGAGCCCCATTTTCGACGCGTCGCTATAGACCACGAAATCTTCCGTCCCGTCCGGTAATGATAAGATCGGCGCTTGACATAATTTCTCCTTGAGTGTCTGAAATGCCTCTTCTTGTTTATCGGT
Organism: Centaurea solstitialis; assembly: GCA_030169165.1. NCBI lineage: Eukaryota > Viridiplantae > Streptophyta > Magnoliopsida > Asterales > Asteraceae > Centaurea > Centaurea solstitialis. The sequence continues at coordinate 97,588,980 of CM058040.1, forward strand.
CCATAGAAACTTGGCGTTCTTCTTCGTTAGCACCGTAAGCGACGAAGCGATCTTCGAGAAATCTTGGATGAATCTTCGGTAGTAACCCGCTAAGCCTAGAAAGCTTCGTATTTCTGACGGGTTCGTTGGCGACTTCCAACTCATCATGGCCTCGATCTTCGCCGGATCCACCTTGATCCCGTCTCGCGACACCACATGGCCTAGAAATTGTACCTCGTGGAGCCAAAATTCGCACTTGGAGAATTTGGCGTACAATTTCTCGTCTCTAAGCACGCTCAACACCTCTCGTAAGTGTCGTTCATGTTCGGCCTCATCTTTGGAGTAGACTAAGATGTCGTCGATAAAGACTATAACCGACTTATCTAAGAACGGTCTACACACTCGGTTCATCAAGTCCATGAATACCGCCGGCGCGTTGGTCAAACCAAACGGCATCACTAAGAACTCATAGTGCCCATATCTCGTTCGGAAGGCTGTCTTAGGCACGTCGTTCTCCTTCACCCTAACTTGGTGATACCCGGATCGTAGATCAATCTTCGAGAAGCACCCGGCACCTTGTAGTTGGTCGAAAAGGTCGTCGATCCGAGGCAAGGGGTATTTGTTCTTTACCGTCCTCTTGTTTAGTTCACGATAGTCGATACACATTCTCATGGAGCCGTCCTTCTTTTTGACGAAAAGAACCGGTGCTCCCCACGGTGACGAACTCGGTCGGATGAATCCCTTCTCGGAGAGTTCTTGCAATTGCGTCATCATTTCTTTCATTTCGGTCGGAGCCAATCGGTATGGAGCGCGCGCGATCGGAGCCGCTCCGGGTGTAAGGTCAATGTGAAACTCCACTTGGCGTTCCGGTGGTAGTCCGGGCAAATCTTCCGGAAAGACGTCCGGGAACTCCCGCACCACATTCACATCGGTGAGCTCTTTCTTCTCTAATTTAGTATCGATGACGTAAGCTAAAAAGGAGGTGCATCCCTTGGCTAGGCACTTCCTTGCCTTAACCATCGAGATGGTCGTGTAGGCGCCCCTCTTCTTATCCCCATACACGGTAATTGGTTTTCCGCTCGGCGCCGGTAACGTGACCATCTTTTTGCCGCAACCTATGTTGGCGTCGTGTGCGCGCAACCAATCGATCCCTAGCACTACGTCGAAACTACCGACATTCATGGGTATGAGGGTAGCGGAGAAAGGTTCTCCATCTAACTCTATAGTGCACCCCTCAAAGCAATCCCGAACGGTCACAAGAAATCCGCCCGCTACTTCTACTACTAACGCATCCGATAAGGGAGTGGTAGGCATAGTGAATTTCCTAGCTAAAGTGTCATGTACAAAAGAGCGTTCGGCACCCGTATCGAAAAGAATAAGCGCAGGTATGGAGTTAACGAGGAACGTACCCGATACAAGATCGGATGCCTCTCTCGCCTCCGTGGCCGTCATCTGAAAGGCTCGGCTAGTCACCTTCGGCGGGTTTCCTCCCTTCGCAACCGATCCGCTTGGGCTCTCGGTAGCCGTCTTCTTGAACTTCGGGCAAGCATCCCGATAGTGCCCCGGTTCCTTGCAATCGTAGCACACCGCCACCCGGGCCATACAATCTCGGGCCACATGGCCCTTCCTCCCGCACTTCCCACAAGTGGTGGGGTTTTCCGGCAAATCACGGCGGCAAGGTCCATGATGCTTGTTTCGGCACCGGTTGCACCATTTTGCTTCATTACGGTTTCCACCTCGCCTCCCCTCTTGAAAGGCCTTGCTCGGTCGAGCCGACATGGCGGCCTCCTCAAATCTTCTCTTTTGCCCGGCTTGATAGCCTTCCACCCGGGCTTGGGTGATGTCATCCTCGATCCGCATAGACTCTTCGATCGCCTCATGTAGGGTGGTGACCCTCGCGATCCTCACCGCCGATCTCATCTCGGCCGGTAACCCACGTGAATAGGCTTTGATCTTGGATTTTTCATCGGGAGCCAAGTGCTCCACCATCCCGAGCTTCTCCAAAAAGTCCCTTGCGTAAAAGGAGACGGGGTTGTTGCCTTTCTTCATTCCCCGGAATTCGTCCTCGATTTTGTCAAGGGCTCGCTCGCTACAGTACTTCTCGAGCGTCTTCTTCTTGAATTCGGCCCAAGAGAGCCTAGCGTACACCTCCGGCGCGAGGGAAGAGCGGGTCAAGTTCCACCACGTGAGGGCCTCGCCCTTAAGAAGGTGGGATGCAAACTTGACTCGTTGGGAAGAGTCGCACTCACTAGCCTCAAAGGCCATCTCCATCTCGCGGAGCCAATTCAAACAAACCACCGGGTCGGTACACCCCCGGAACTCCGGCGGTTTGCACCCCAAGAAGTTCTTGTAGGAGCACCCCTTAGCTTTCCCTTTCTCTTTCGCCTTATCTCCCGTGACTCGGGTCTCCTCGGTGACCACCACCACCTCCGCATCGCCCGACGCCGTAGCGGCGTTCTCTCCCACCGTCTCGTTGCGTCGGTGGCTAGCATCACGATCCTCCAACATTTTCATGAAGGACTCTTGTTGTTTGCTCATGGCCTCGTTCACGGCCTTCATCACGTTGTCGAGCATTCTCATCTCCGGGGTCACCTCGGTTAGGACCGGGTTTGGATCCTCGAGATTGACCCTTGGCATGTGCTCCGTTCCCCCACCGAGAACGGGAAGCCTCGGTGGACTCTCAACCGTCTCGACCCGAACATGTTGGTCGGCGGTCGAAGCGGTTTGGTCGGGTGGTTCTCTTGCGGCGCCCGTTCGACTACGGGTGTTCGCCATACTAATCTGTCACACACAAATGCACGAGAACAGGATAAGAATAGACTACTTACGAACTCCAACATTCATCATTATCATAATAACAGTTACTCAAACACTCGCGTACAACGCATTCATAGATCAGTAGCTAGGTGATTTATGAACTAATCATACTTAAGCATCCTCGTTACCATCACCACAACTTTGAGTAAACGTGAATTCGTAAACCTATTGCTCTCCCCACCTAAGGTTCTACCCAAGGTATGTATCGTGTTTACTAGTTTGCTAAGTTTAAGTCTAGGCATACTACAGTGATTACCTAGTTCGCTTAAACTAAAGCTCTGATACCAACTTGTAACACCCTAAAAATTAGGGCGAACAAAAACTTTCATTTAATAGAAAGATGGTATACAATATACGCCAAGGCGTGAGCTCATCCCAAAAACAGGGGTATAAGTAATGTACAAATAATTACAATGTTTGTAATCAAGGAGAAATACAATAACCAAACTAGTCTAGTTTTGTCTAAGAAGAAGACTACAAAAGGGTTATCGTTCTACGGTAAGTCTCGCGGTCATAGTAGACCGGTATCTCCAATATTCCCCCAAGCTCACTCTACGTCCGAGGCCTACTTGGGGACGATGTCCCGAGTACCTGAGAGACACATCGACACCAAGCAAGTGTTAGGCTAAAGGAGCCTAGTGAGTTGTACAAATAATATCATACATGAAGGACGTAATAATACATGCGAGATATACAAGATTATGCTAGCAACACAAAGTAGCATATTAAACCGGTTTATTATTTTATCTGCGGAAACAGTGGGCGCGACCCACCTCCACCAACCAATGCCCCGACATTCACTGATTCCAAACACCTCGATGTCCCGAATTTAGCATGGCAACATCATCCGAGGCCCGCGCACCAAGGAGCAACCCGAGGGCCGGCGACATAGGGGCATTCCTATTTCAGAACCTCCCAAGACTGTTTGGTGTGGACACATTGCGTTGGTTCGTCCATGTTATTATCATTTAGGATCGTGAGACGGAATTTAGCATCGCGTCACGCCCAGATCATTTCCACACAAGACCTAGATACTGAATTTAGCATAGCATCTAGTCCATATCAATTACACATAAACCTCGACACTGAATTTAGCATAGCGTCATTTATAGAGGTATACATCGGGATCTCAAGCCCTTTATATCATTCCGGGTATGCCCCATTTCGGATGTCAATTCCATTCTTACATAATCCCAAGTCATGTATCATGTCGTGCATTTCGTATAAGTACATTTATCATACAACCCGTAGGTTTAACACATACGAAATAGCATACGATAATTTCATCTCATACAAAGAGTCACACCATCCAAAGCATCCATACTAGTATAGCATTTCATACATACCATGAGTATCCTCAACTAGACATGAGAAGTAATCTATACCAAGTTCACATATATCCACATAATAAAGCAAGGAATAGACTCCATCAAAATGATGTGCTCTCAGTTTTAACAAAATAGTTTTAGCAACTCACCTTAGGGTTTTGTGATAAAAACCCCTAAATCCCAAGATTAGGTCAAATACGAGCACGAACCTAAAATCAAGTAAATCGAACCCTAGGTTAGTTTCATAACTCTTACACATAGATTAACCAACCTAAAATGGTTTAGATAAGCTTACCTAGCCAAATATTGAGCAAACCCTAGAATGGAGAACACTTGCAACAATGGTGATTTGAGGTTGTGAGAGGTGGAGAAGATGATAATGAACTTGAAGTTCTAACTAGCTTGATGGTGATTTCGGTGTGGAATTCACTCTCCAATCGTTATCGTTGTTCTCCTTGATGATTTCTCCAACCAAAAATAGCCCAAAATGGTGTATTTGTTGCTCTCTTTGAGAAAGAATTCGTAGCTATCAAACTCAATGCTGAAATCCCCTCTTTATGCTTGCTGCACGTCCCCGAGGGTTGCCCCGAGACTTCAAGTCTCGCGCGCAACCTGATTATAACAAGGTCAGCAGCCACCGAGGGTTGCCCCGGGACTTCAAGTCTCGCGCGCTACCTAGCAGCCCCCGAGGGTTGCCCCGGGACTTCAAGTCTCGCGCGCTACCTAGCAGCCCCCGAGGGTTGCCCCGGGACTTCAAGTCCCCCCGGCTGCTGATTTAAGCTCTCTTTTGAAGTTTCATGTCATTTATCGAACACTTGATCGCCAATCTTTCTCGGCCGGTTACCGTCATCCTTTTTAGTGCACGGTCTAGCACCAATTCTTCGCTTTTCAAGCCTTTTCCAGATAATCCAAGTTGTCCCTAATATTCCCGCAATTCCGGGTGTTACACTTGTCCCACTTTTGTTCTACTTAGTTCTGGTGTGTTACACATAGATGTATGCCAAACATGGGACAAGCATGGTCTGTTCTGTGATTCTGTCATGTCCCATCCTGTTCTGCGTACCAAACACATTCTTACGTAACAATAGTTTTATTATTATGTTTTATAAAGTAAATAAGACTTTAAGGTAAAATGATGAATTTGCCCTTGAGCACATGAGGCTTTAAACCCATGAGTTCCGTCAACTGATTTATCCTGTTTATCTTAGTGCCACTTCATTATCACATCAAGTTTTCTCCTTCATATCCAATTTATCCTAAAGTGGAGTACCACTACCCTTACTACCCTAAAAACGATTAAAAAGAGAGAAAGAGGAATAGATAGGAAGGAGAAAGAAGAGAGAGAGAGAGGGGGGAAATAACTGCCCAGGTGCGAAAAGCCGAGGGTCTCAACCTCCGGGTTCCACGGGTGTTTCAACCCTACCCGATGAAGCCGATCGCTCACCGGACCCGGAGTTCGCATCCAATACGCATGGCCCAACAAAGCCTTTAGACTTTAGTTGGTACTAACTAGTGAGACCAAAAGATTAAAATGAAGGACCACACATGTAAATACGACGTTCAAAAGGAAAATATCCAAATAATGTAGCAAAGCAAAGGTACCAAGAATGTAATTGATTGATAATTAAATAAGGGAGCAATCAACGTTGAGATTGTCGTGTTTTCCCCAAATCAATCTCTCTCTACGACAGCCACACACTAAATCGATCTGAACACATCAAAAATCAATCAGAAAAAAGGCCTCCTCTTTCAAAACCCTCCATCGGATCCAAACCTAAACTCATCCAAAGAACAACAAGTAAGAACTACTGTCTAATTATCTCTTCTAATTCATCAATTTCTGCATCTGTACGTGATTTCTTTCTGTTATTAGTAGCATACAGATCCACGTTGATTACATGTTTATGGATCACGAAAATCTAAGAAATCGTGTTATTGATTTTCGAAGAATCTAGATGTTTAATGTTTGATTTTGATTTTTTTAGCCTCATTATTGTTGGATCAATCGGTTAATTAATCGTAATTTGGTGTTTGAATGCTTGGATCGAGTTATGGATGAGAATTTTTCGTTTCGTGGTTAGGTTTGTTGTTTGAAGTTTTATGAAGATTGTGCGTAGTTATGATTTGATTCAATCGGAATCAGTTTTTTTCTCATCTTCATGTTTAGATCTCATATTTGTTTAATCATTGATGCTCTTGGATTGGATTTTAATATGTGTAAATATACCTTTTTGGGCTTATTTGCTTTATTGTATCTACTAAAAGCAAGGGATGGGGATTAAATGTTTGAATCTCTATCCATTTGCTTTTACACAATGTTGTTTAAGTATGAGCTTGCTGAAATTTGTTTCTAAATGTTTTAATTTCAATTTTGTAGGCCCTTTTATAGCTGAATATGGGTGTTGAGAAAAACAATGTCAGCATGGAGGAAGGGACGCTTGAAATCGGAATGGGTAAGACTGTGTTACTTATAATGTCATCTTATATGCTTTTTCTTTGTGAGTTAAATGATATGGTCAACAAAAAAAAAAACTGAAATCTGGTAAGATTCTAACTTCCATACATAGAGCACTAATCAAAAGATAAACAAAGTTGCATAAAGAGGAAATAGAAAGCAAGATGCAATTGAATCAAAGTTGTAATTGTTGGTTTCTGAGGGCAAAATTTGGATATGCAAGTTCATTTTTCTTATGCAATATAGTGAAGTGGATTCATTGGGTTTATCTTTTACTACGTGGTTGGAGTTTTAAGAAAAAAATGGAATTTCTGTTTATGTAACTAAAGAAACAAAAAAGACAGGTTTGGAAGATATAAAACTAACTATTTTCTTTTGGGAGCAAATTATCTCTTACAAGGTTCTCTATGATATTGTAACTTTAAACTCAGGAATCAGTGTTATCTGATAAAAAAATTCAAAGAAATCATTTTTGTAGGAATTTTGTTGAAAACTAGATCTGAATCCATTTAATAAGAATTTATGTTTTTTCTCTTTAGCGTTCATAAGTATCAACAACTCATCTGAACAAACAATATAGATCCTGATATGGTTTCAGGTCTCCATTAAGTTGAATGTCCATCAGTGTTGACAATTCAGTATCACATGTTCATTCACTTCTGTAAACATTAGATTGCATCAGATGTTTGATACCTGACACTAAAAAGCCTAAGAAGGCCTGATTTTGGAATCATTGCCTGTACTGAGTGACTTGGTAGGCTTAGATGTATGCATACATTTAATATACTCCTTCTGATGTGCAATTATCGCATGCCATTATGTTCGAATGGAACTGGTTATATGAATGGAGGTTTGTGTTTGTATGTGGGATTTATGATGTCGCTAATTGTGTACTCTAATCATAGTTTCTTTCATGTGTCACCATAACAGCGAATCAAAAGCAATTTAGTTAGAGACGCAAGTGATGTCATATGGCAAAAGTGTCTGTTACTCTGCCACCCGTTCCAAGTCCCACCCATTTTTGGAGTATAATATTTTTGTATTGAAAATGCTCATGCACCCTTTTCACCTTTGGTGAGGTTTGATCCCGTGACCTCCAAAAGGGAGGCTAGGATTTGCCGGTAATCCAGATACTGTTGGGTCAATGACCCTTTGGAAAAGAATCCGAGTCCCATCAAATTTTGCTCTTGTAGAGTGATCAAGTCAATGGGAAAAAAAAACTATCTACTGATTTATGTGTCCATAATCTGTAAAGATGACCCATAATCTGATTTATGAGTCCAGCAACTTACATGTCTGCTATCCTCTTGATTTATAATACTGAGACCATATTTTAACTTCTTTTTAATTGACACCTTAATTCTGTGTCAAAATCAATTACAATTGCATTTGTCTGTTTTGATTTGAACACCAATATAGGCATGTTTCTAGAATCAATAACAAAAGTACACAGTTTTCATTTGATCAATATGTAATATCATTGATCTTGCTTGGTTTCTGAACCTGCTACTTGATGTTTGCACAGAATACAGAACTGTCTCTGGAGTTGCTGGACCACTAGTCATTCTTGATAAAGTGAAGGTCAGTTTTTATGTTTTCCTTGTGCTCTTTCTCTCGTTCTGCAGAGGTTTTGAATGTTTCATACATTTTTCTGCGTGATGGTTATCTCTGTAGATATACACAACTGATAACTGATGTGTGCATTCTTCTTTAAATAATGACAGGGACCAAAGTATCAGGAGATCGTCAATATTCGTTTGGGAGATGGAACAATCAGACGTGGTCAGGTCTTGGAAGTTGATGGAGAGAAAGCTGTTGTCCAGGTAATCACTTTGTGGCATTTTTCATTTATATTCTGTCCATAGGTATTTTGATCATCAAATTTGATCTACATCCTGTTTATGTCCTCCAAATCATTTGTCCAATGGAACAGTTTTCTGTCTTTGATTCAGTCGTATAGCATTGCGAGCTGCTATACACTGACAAATATTTGTTGCTAATACTTTTCTTATGCATCATGCTTTTCATGTTTTTGTTCTACCATTATGCTGCTCAGTAAATCTGTCTTTATGGTGAAAGTAATCATTCTTTGGAAGGCATATTAAATAATGGATTGATGAACAACCCCTTATTGCAATATAAGTTTAGCTGGATTGAAAAAATGAAGATCTATATGTTAATTTGGTTAGTCTACTTCTTCTAATATAGAGTATCAACATCGCAAAATATCTTTTTGATACATCGTTATTTGATTGTGACAAGAAGCATGCACTTTTTAAAGGGTAAAGATGTTACTCCGGAAAAAGATATGAAGATTATCTAAATAAAATATGTTCGGAATTATGGTTTCCTTATGTACTATGCAATAGTATATCTCTATGACTATTGCATAATTATCGGCTAAGTGATCTAGTCCCTAGACGTGGCCTCCCACTCTTTGAAGAAAGCTATTGATATGAGAATGTTATCTTGGAGGTGGTAGGTACCATGCAGCGTCTTTAATGGCAAAAAAAATTGATGCTCTTTTTCGTGACATTCATCATGCCCTTCACATACTTTGATGCCCCATATCATATGAAAGTTAGACTGTTTCTTGTACCACTTCTATATCCTTGCATTTATACTGAAAGAAGCATCTAATTTATATGGACCAGGTCTTCGAAGGAACATCTGGAATTGACAATAAGTTTACAACTGTGCAGTTTACTGGGGAGGTACATAAGTTTCTTTTACATATTTAATATTTTATCCCATGTCAAATAACCCTTACATAAAAATGCATTAAATGTTTGTTGTATTTCTTTTGCTTGTATAATCGGTTATCGTTGCATGAATTTGCTTAGTTAGCCTAAAAGGAAAGAATTTGGTACTAATTGAGCAATACAAAAACATTTATTTTGCTGTGATTAGCAGATAAGTAAGACAATACGTAAGAAAAATTCATATGATAGAGGTTAAATGTTTTTACAACATTTTAACATCACAATGTGAGCTAGGAAACTCGTTTTGTGGTTGAAGCTCTATTGTGTGTTGGATTCACTAAGGATGTTTGCAGTGTAGGGGGTAGACAGTTCTGTTCAATTGGTATGAATCCACTTTCGATTGAGTCATTTTAAGCAAAAGATTAAATGATTTAACTTGCACATAACTTCAATTATGTTGAAATTCACACAGGCTATATTACTGTGAGCCAGACCAATTCAAAACCCTCTTATCAAACTAATACAGTATAAAAAATGCACTTGTTTGCTTACATGATAATCTAAACTAATCAAATTATATGTTTTTTGGTGAATTGCTTATGTGTTGGCTTACTCTGATTAAGCTTTAGAACTAGAAGGTTGCTTGAGTGTTCCAACTCAGCTTAATTCCTTTTAGAACACTGCTTTTGGTGAATTTAAAATTCAAGATCTTGTTAGAGTTTGCTGTTTATATGCCATCTGATTTTTTTAAATGAGATGAACTACGCGAACATCTTTCAAGTCACTTGCATTTGTACTTCATATTACCTTGTATTGTTTAAAGAAATGATTGATGCATGTGCAGGTCTTAAAAACTCCTGTTTCTATGGATATGCTTGGGCGCATATTCAATGGCTCTGGGAAGCCAATTGATAATGGCCCCCCTATTTTGCCGGAGGCTTATCTGGATATTTCTGGTAAGGCTTTGTCTAGCGTGATTTGTTTGTTTTTCCAACACTGTTTGTTTAAATTATACAAACATGAAAATATGTTTTACTAATATTATTATTATTCCAGGAAGTTCTATCAATCCTAGTGAGAGAACATATCCTGAAGAAATGATACAGACTGGTATCTCCACAATTGATGTGATGAATTCAATTGCTAGAGGACAAAAGATTCCGCTATTTTCTGCTGCTGGTCTACCCCACAATGAAATAGCTGCTCAGATCTGTCGTCAAGCTGGTTTGGTGAAGCGGTTGGAACAAAAAGAAAACCTGCTCGAGGTATTGTATTGTTGTTAGCTGAGATCATCTGAAAATATTATTATTATATGGATGGTGTGCTTGTAATAATTTTCTAAATTGCTTGCTTTGTACAGAGCACCGGTGGAGAAGAGGACAACTTTGCCATTGTTTTTGCTGCTATGGGTGTGAACATGGAGACTGCACAATTTTTTAAACGTGATTTTGAGGAAAATGGTTCCATGGAGAGAGTGACTCTTTTTCTAAACCTTGTAAGTAGTCCCTGACTCCCTTCCGTGTTATGATTTATTAGTATAACTGTCTGAAGATGATGATGATGATGATTATCTTTTAAAAATATTATAGGCCAATGATCCTACGATTGAGCGTATCATCACTCCTCGTATTGCTTTGACAACAGCAGAATATTTAGCATATGAATGTGGCAAACATGTTCTTGTCATCTTAACAGATATGAGTTCTTATGCTGATGCTCTTCGTGAGGTAATCAATCGTGATTCTTAGGTTTTGTTTGTTTGTCTTTATATGTATATTTGGATTTTTATTAACATTTTTACACATATGGGCAGGTCTCTGCTGCGAGAGAGGAAGTGCCTGGAAGGCGTGGGTATCCTGGGTATATGTATACCGATCTGGCAACAATCTACGAGCGTGCTGGACGTATTGAAGGCCGAAAGGGCTCCATCACCCAGATTCCAATTTTGACTATGCCCAATGATGGTAAGTAAGATTTACATTTTCTTACCTTTTGTTATTTCTTCTCTATGTTACTAATAATTAAATTATTTCCTCAGATATTACACATCCCACTCCTGATCTTACGGGTTATATTACTGAAGGACAGATCTACATTGACAGGCAGCTCCATAACAGACAGGTAAGGTGTCATTTGTTTTTAGGTTCATAGCAAATTAGCAATAGATGTTTTCTACATACATACATTTCTATCTTATTTCACTGTCATATGTTGGTTTATCTACATACTTGGACCATCATTTTATACAAAGTTTGTTGATATGATGGACAGATATACCCTCCGATCAATGTGCTTCCATCCCTATCTCGATTGATGAAGGTAAGTCCAAAGCTCTACCGGTATTATTAAGTTGCGAGTTTGAAATTTTACAAGTTAGAAATTAAAGCTGCTTGTATGTACGATTGCTGGCAGAGTGCTATTGGTGAGGGAATGACTCGCAGGGACCATTCTGATGTCTCCAATCAGGTCAAGATTGTTTTTTTACATTCGAACCCTCCACCTCATATACTCATTTAGTTTATTTATATATCATCATATCCTCTTTCAATAAATCCAAATTAACGAATAGTAATTTCACTTTCAGCTTTATGCAAATTATGCCATTGGTAAAGATGTTCAGGCCATGAAAGCAGTGGTCGGAGAAGAAGCTCTCTCTTCTGAGGATTTGGTCCGACTCTCTCCCTCCCTCCCTCCCTCTCTCTCTCTCTCTCTATATATATATATGTATATGTATGAATGTACTTGGATGATTGGTTAAGATATCCTCTGATTTATGTATATGATGGACAGCTATACTTGGAGTTTTTGGACAAGTTTGAGAGGAAGTTTGTGGCCCAAGGAGCATATGATACCCGAAACATCTTCCAGTCGCTGGATTTAGCATGGACACTTCTTCGGATCTTTCCGCGTGAGCTTCTTCACCGTATTCCAGCCAAGACCCTTGATGCTTTCTATAGCCGTGAGGCAACCAACTGAAGAAAGAAAGTTCGTCTTTTTATTTGTTGAGTTTTGAAATAAAAAGATTTGGTTTTGAAAGACTAAGCTAAGTGCCTCGGGTGTTGATCGTTTTCATAAGAGGCAGGCAGTTAGGGGTTATGTAATTTATATTTGTTTGTTTGTTTGTTTGTAGACAATTTTTAGTTGGAGATTTATTATTTGTGTTATCTATCATTCCTTCATTCTGTCACTGTTTTATTCTTATTCTTGTACGGGATGGATTCTCAATGCCATTATATTGTTTGTTTTCTTTCTTCTTGAAACAATCCCTCCCTCCCTCCCTCTTGTCATCATAGTATTTAATTGTCTTTATGATTGAATCACAACGATTCAAACTAAAATTTGATATTTTGTAACTACAAGATATGATAGAAATCTGTTAGCGTAACTGTTTATACATGTTTGATACATAGTGTCAAGGATGAAGATGATAAAAGTTGAAGATATGAAAGGACATGGAAAGATCTGAACAAGTATGTAGAAATTATGGTCTTCAAAGTTGTGATGAACCAACAAGCGCACTCGATAGTACAACATAGGCGAAAATTTTGACGGCGTTGAGATCGCTTGCAAATAAGCAAATCGTAGTCTTTTTAATTAATGAAATATGTGACATGTATTCCTTCTCGTTTTCTCACAAGTTGACTATCTTCTCGTTTGAACATGCTCTATATCTATCTAACTATCTATATATATATATATATATATATATATAGAGGAAAGTTCAATTGTGAACCACTTTTTGGTTGTGAACGTGAGGACAGCCGAGAGCGCGACACGTGGCGACTTTGAGTGTGGTCCCCCTCTTTAATTCAATGCCCTCCCATGAATCGCGCCTAGTCATCCGCCGTGGATCTGACGTGGCGCCTAGTCATCCGCCACGTGTCGCGCTCTCGGTTGTCCTCACGTTCACAACCAAAAAGTGGTTCACAATTGAACCCACCCCTATATATATATATATATATTAGAGGTGGTTCCATTTACAAACCACTTTTAAAATACAAACTCTACAAACCCAGTTATCACCATTGATTATAAAATTGAACGGTCAAGATGAAAATGCTGTTATTTATGGTATTATCAAAACTTTTTGATTTAAAATAAATAAATAAAAGGACGGTGGGGGCATTTGCGTCTTTTTCATTATGAACTTAATTTTAGGAATTGTAAAATTACAATCCCGTATTCTAAGCAAGGGGATATTCATTGAATATTCAAAACTCCCAAACAATACGAACCCATTTTTGGGTCTGTGAGCATATCTGAAGTTGCTTCAGGGCTGAAATGGAGCGATTGTTTCGACTAATTTGATTCAAAAGTCGAGGAAACTGGAGATGAAATCTTGCCATAGTTTAGGTACTTGTGTTTATTTGTTAAATAGCCGTATCAGAAACCGGAGATGAAACCGGTGATAAAATCTAGCCACAAATGAAACCGGAGGTGAAACCAACCAAACCGGAGGTGAAACTGACCAACCTAAGATGAAACCGGTTAATCGGAGGTGAAACCGACCAAACCGGCGGTGAAACCGACGAAACCTGAGATGAAAAGTGGTGAAATCTAGCCACAGATGAACCCGGAGGTGAAACCCCACAAGCTGGACGTGAAACCAAGTAACCAACCAAGTCGGAGATGAAACCGGAAAATATCGCCGGAAAAACTCAAAGGAAACATAATAGCTTCCGGAAAAACTCTAACGAAACATCGATGCCAAAACAGCTCGAATGAAACACCGCCGCTGCCGGAAAAAGAGAATTGAACCCACAAGTGATCCATCGCCGGAAAACTCTTGTGATCCATCGCCGGTGAATCCAAATAAACAATGACCGGATATGAATTCAACAAAACCCACCATTCCAAGACAATACGTTACTTTAATTTATTCAAGAAAGGCAATGATTATCTCTAGTTATTATTATCTCAAATGTTCCACTTTTTTTTTTTTAAATCAGAAAATTCCTTATTTATCCATAAAAGATTATAATTACAATCATACCCTTCATATTTAAATTAATTAAGAAATTAATACAATTATTTGATTGGTTCATAAAAGTTTGTAGAGTTTGTAATTTAATACTGGTTTGTAAATGATCGCTCCCTCGTTTTCTCACAAGTTGACTATCTTCTCGTTTGAACATGCTCTATATCTATCTAACTATATATATATATATATATATATAGGGGTGGGTTCAAATGTGAACCACTTTTTGGTTGTGAACGTGAGGACAACCGAGAACGCGACACGTGGCGAACGACTAGGCACCACGTCAAGTCCACGGCGGATGACTAGGCGCGATTCATGAGAGGGCATTGAATTAAAGGAGGGGACCACACTCAAAGCCGCCACGTGTCACGCTCTCGGTTGTCCTCACGTTCACAACCAAAAAGTGGTTCACATTTGAACCCACCCCTATATATATATATAGGGGTCGTATCCGTTACAAACCGTATAGTTTGTACAAACTATACAAACTAATCTCCACCGTACATGTACATGATCAATGGTATGGATTAATTCAGTTCCTAGATTTTCTCTCAACTACATTTCAAAATCACCTAAAAGTTAGGAGATAAACAAAATCAATGGTTAAGAAAACAAAATCAATGGCTAAAATTTGGTTTGTATAGTTTGTATAATCTACATGGTTTGCAACGGATACTTCCCCTATATATATAGGGGCAGGTTCAAATGTTAACCACTTTTTGGTTGTGAACGTGAGGACAGCCGAGAGCGCGACACGTGGCGGATGACTAGGCGCCACGTCAGGTCCACGGCGGATGACTAGGCGCGATTCATGGGAGGGCATTGAATTAAAGGGGGGGACCATACTCAAAGCCACCTTTATTGACTAGTCTCCGCCACGTGTCGCGCTCTCGGCTGTCCTTACGTTCACAACCAAAAAGTGGTTCACATTTGAACTTTCCTATATATATATATATATAAGAGGAGAGTTATTTTGTTAACCCATGAATTTGTGTTAACCGTGTTAACCAAAAATTAACCAATAGGATTTCTTTATTTTCCCTATTTTCCTGCATATGTGGGTCAACCTCCTTTATTTTAGGATTTAATTAACTTCCCTCTAATTTAGGAAATCAATCTTAACCATTGATTGAAATGATCAACGATGGTTATATGGTTAACACAGTTAACACAAATTAATGGGTTAACAAAATAACTTAACCCTGAGGAGAGTTATTTTGTTAACCCATGCTTAAAAAATTCAACGAATTTTATGTTTGTTCTACAGTTGATTTTAAGTTTATTTTGCTTGTCATTGTGGGAGAGTCTCATCCAACAATGAAAACACCCCCAAATGTGCTTCTCGATCAACTCAAGTATTCGACAATGATAATGAGACACCGTGTCATGTATAGTGTAGAAAATTTGGTATCCGATATCGTCTTTCTTCTTATTTGAGGAGGTCTTAGCAACCAACCACGGATAGTTGTAAGGTCCTAAATCACATGAGGCATGGCGACAAGATCAAACCTCAAGCCCTACGAGTTATGGCTAGGTCATAACATTTTTCGTAAGAGTGCTCTAAAGCAACATATATATATATATATATATATATATATATACATGCACACATGTGTATGTATGTGTGTGTATATATATACACTTATATGTCTTAGTGTTTTCTTAAAACACCCAATGACCCGATAACAATATAAATTCATATGAAGTAATAAAACTAAAAAAGAAAGATGAACCATTCATAAAAATATACAAAGCTTATAAGGAAACCATATTAAGAATATAAATTCAAATTAAATCTCTTGAGTCTTGAGTCTTTAATCACTACTTTCAATCAATCTTCGAATAATCCTTGTTTTACTCTCCATATACGGGAATGTGACTAACCATTTACCTATTAATGATTCTAGCTTTTAAATATCTTTCATATGTATATTTAAGTCTTAGGTCTAGTAGAGAGACCTTCAAGAAAAAACCATTTTTTTAATGAAAACCCGTAAAAACCGACTAAAAAATAATTTTTTAAAGATTTTTTTCCATCAAATGTGTAACATCCCGTCATTTTTTATTATTATTATAAGTATTATTATTATTATTATTATTTCTTTATTACTTATGTTTAGGGTTAGGGTTAGTGGGTTATCTTGCGGGTTAAGTAAGAGGGAAGCCCGTTAACCTTGATTAAAAACCCTAAGGGTTGTAATCCCTCTCCATTGTGTTACTTGAGGTTTAAGAAATGAGAGAAAGAGAGAGGGAGGAGGCCGATTGAGAGAGAGATCGGAGAAGGAGGCTACCGGAGTGTGTTGGTTCGAGCCGTAGGTAAACCCTCGTTCCCTTTTCGTGCATTAAACTAGGTTCCGGTAGTGGTTAGTAGTGGTGTTGTACCGGCGGCGGTGGTGGTCCTCCACCATTGTCGCCGCTGCCTTTGTTTAAGGGCCGGTGGTGGTGGTGGTCATCACCATCGTCACCGCCGTGTCCTCCGTGACAGGCGACGCCGCCAAACGGCGACAGCCGTAGGCGGTGGTGTTGCTGTTGGTCGTTCCCGGCGCCGACGGTGGCTAGCCGCAGCTAGTTGCTGTCGTGTGACCGTGGTTTTTTGTGTGATGGTCGGCGGCGGTGGTTATGCCAACCGCTGCTGTTGTGGGGCGCGACCGAGGGCCGGCCGGCGGTGTTGAGGGGTTTTTCCTCCGCCGTCGCGCCGCTGCCCTGTCTCTCGGTGGAACGACGCCGGCGCTAGCCGGCCGCCGCTGCTGTAGATTGGTTTTGGCCGGCGGGTGGTAGTGGTAATCCACAGCCGCCGCTTGGGCCGTCGTGGGTATGGTGTGTGTTGGCCGGCGATGGTGGTGGTGATCCACAGCCGTCGCCGCTGCCTTTTCGATGAACGTTGGCCGGCAGAGGTGATTAGCACCGCCGTGGCTGCCATGCGAAGTGTGGAGATCGCACCAGATCTGCCTTCGCGCCGCGAGGAAGCTGTGAGGAAAACCCTCGCGCTGCGAGGGTGGTATGTCGATGGGTAGTCGCGCCGCGAAACTTAGCCTGTCGCCGCCACTGCTGTTTTGTGGGCTCGGCTGTAGTACGAGACGGTAACCGATCTGAATTCGGGTGTCGCCGCGTCAGTGTTTAGTGTGATTATGATAGGTTAATCTGTGTTACCGGGCAATTTCTTATAGAGTATAAATTCATAATTTTCAGAGTTGCGGGAACAATTCGAGTTGTTATTTCGTTGTGATTTATTCGAGACAGGTGAGTGGGTTTTTATGTGCAATATATTATAATTGTTATGTGTATGACGATATGATGTGATGGGCCGGGTTGCGGGATGACCGAAGAGTGGGAAACCACTAAGGCTGGATTGCGGGATGGTCCGGTGAACGGGAAACCGTTAAGATGTGATTGATGAGATTGTATGCATTGATTATGATATTTTGTACGTAATTACTTGCTCACTAAGCAGTTGTGCTTACCCCTCGTTTAATTTTTCCTTTTAGGTGCGAGTTCGGGCGTTGACAAAGGCAAAGCTCCGGCTTGAAGGTTTGGGCTGGGCGGCATTCCGATCCGATTCTTAGACTTCATATCTCATTGATTATTTCTTACGTTGGTTGACATTTTAAATTAAACTTGGGGATTTTTGAAATATTGTTTATTTTAACATTTTAAATGGAGGTTTTATAATAAGTTATATTTTAGTAAATAAAATGGGATTAGGGTGTTACAAAATGTTAGAATTGATATGTTGTTTCATATATATATTTTTTTTCATAAGATGAATATCATCCATGAATTTGTTTCATAATATGAATAAAAATGTTGTATATTTTCGATTCGTAATATGAATAAAAATTTTATTTTTTCATGGATGATACTTACATTATGAAAAAAATATATATGTGTAACAATAGTTAATATCATAGTATTTGATAAAAAAAAATCCTAAAAAAATATTTTTTAGTCGGTTTTTACGAGTTTTTACAAAAAAAATGGTTTTTATTTGATTATTCCTCAGGGGAGACAATTGACCGCTACAAATTTATTTTTGTTCCATCTTATTTTCACACATATTATTTACATTAATAGCCATAACTAATAAACAAACACAAAAAATCACTTCTTTCACTATATAGAAAAACAAATTACTAGTTTGTAACGAAGTTTAAGCAACTAAACCTATGTTTATGTTTATTTGGTAATTTGTTGTCAATCCAATTGGTAAGAATATTGTTAAATACGTTAAAATACATGTATTTTGTGTTTTTTATATTAATAAGTGTCTTTTATGCTTGTTTATTAATTATAGTTAATGTAAGTATTAGTACTACCAAGATAAATAGAAAAAAAAGATTTGTAGCAGTCACATATTTGATAAATTATCCACGAACTACCCATGGATGGGTTGGGACCTCTAAGAAGAAGAAGATGTAAATTCAAATTTTCTACACGCTACATGACCGTTGTCTCATTATCGTTGCCGAATCCCAGAGTTGCTCTAGAGAGACATCCGATGGTGTTTCCATGGATGGATTATTCTCTCCAACGGTGACAAGCAAGATAAACTTTAAAGCAATTGCAAAACAAAACATATAAGCTGTTGAATTTTTGAAGCACACACCACTTCTTTATATATACACTACTAAATAAAAGACTATCACTCTATCTCCTATGGACCATGTGAGATGTTATCTTATACTTCACAATCAAACTCGCAAATTAGACTAGATGAGACGTTAAGATTAATTCTCTACTTCTCATATATTTAACACTTCTCACTCCATAATATATATATATATATGTTTTGTTAATATAATATTACATGAACGAAAATTCTCTATCATATCTTCAAAATCATAGACAACTTTACAATAATAGCATTGGTCCCAACCATCCATTTTCTGTTGGTGAAATCCATTATATAGTATTGGGAGGCATCCTTTCTATTTAAATTGTAAATCAAGTAGTTGTGATCATGACTTTTATTTTACATGATTTAGCATTCTTTTTTGCATGACTTTGAACCATATATATTGTTTTGGGATCATATGAGAAAAATGTTTTTTTAATTAAAAATACTAAAGACATCTTTACATTGTGTGAATACTACATTATATTTGGTGTAGATGGTGAAGGTTACAAACAATGGTGACTTCAGGGCGAGTGTTGTGGACATGAACGTAGCTAGAATTTTATTATTATTGCTATTATTATTTATGGAAGGAGGGGGGGGGGGGGGGGGTTGAAGATCTTAAATCGAGCTTGTATATTGAAATTATTCAAACAAAAGATTAACCCAAGATGCATTAATGTCAATTATCTTAAGTTTCATAAGGTTTTGAGAGGAAATTGAGTTGTGCTAAGTTTTTACCACATGATGTCAATTATAGAAACGTACTTTCAACCCGAAAATCATAAAAGAATTTCAACATAAAAAGCCATCAAAACAATTAGCATCATACTCAATATAATGTCCGGTCAAAAATTAAATAACTTTACACACAAACATAAGATTTGACACCAAATCCACCCTTCATCTTTTGGATTATGCCAAAGTCTTATACACACCCCAGACTTCCACTAGACAGTGAGTATAGCAGCCCTCCAATTGTCTCACCGGATTACATGAAATGTCGACAATCGATGCCCAAAACGTACCACAAGACCAATACAAGCAATAAGACAAATCAAGCAATTCTTGAGATCTAGCATGAATCATGGGTGAACAAGAAAGCACATAAGCATACATAATCACAAAGTACACTCATATGTCCACATAAACTTGCAACGTTGTTTATTGAATTCGGTTGATCAAACCGAAAGCCAAACCGATTGGTCGAATCCCAACTCTATTTCTATGGTTAGAAAAACACTTTCAAGACCTTCAATTATGCTTAGATACACTTGGAGCTCATATATAGAGCCTCATTAGCAATGCACAACAATAACACAAACTTATCTCTTTTAATCTAAATACTCTACTTTAGTTTTCACTATAGAACACATCTTGCAGACATGTTTTGCCAATCTTAAACTCAAAATCATCAAATGACTTCAAAAGATGAATTATAGCGCTTTCTCTTATCTTTCCGATGGCTCTAATCTCATATTTTTCTGATTTTCTACGATTTTATATGATTTTCAAAAACAATGCTGTCATAAGAACTTTACTAAATCAATTTATCAATAATCTTGCAATACCATGACCAATTCCTTATTCCTTATAATCCATTTCCATCTTTAGGTTTTCACTTCAAAATAACATTAACTTTGTAAAACTTTAAAAAATTTCATGATTAACAAACACCATAACATAACTTTCCACCTTAATCACCATTAACATGTCTATAACAGTTCCATCATGAATTCCACCATGAATTCCATGTTTAATTCTTAGTATTAATCCATGTTTTTTTCAAGATAACAAGATATTAACCAACATAATACCTTAGTTCTTAAATTTAATCCATGTTTTCTTCAAGATAACAAGATATTAATTGCAGTAATTTAAAAACAAAAAAAGCATGTTTTTAAAGATGATGTACTTCCATTTACAGTTGGGCAATTAGAAGGGATGGCTTCATCTATGAACATGAGTGCTAGGATAACAAAGAAGCTATTTAGCAACAGTCTACAATATTGGATGCTAAAATACTAAAGAACGCAACCCAAACAAAGAAAATATCGTATCATTACTAATAGGCAGTGTAAATAGTCATAAGCATTATATCAAGGTTTGCTATTAGATTATAGTTGTCTTCATATTATATTTCAGTATCGTTATTAAATCTCTACAATTATCAATGGAGGTTTGCATGACATTGTACATCCATTTACTTAAGTTTCCAATGCCATTTTTTGAGAAGTTAAAGGATGCTAATTGGCGAATCTTGATGATAAGTTCATATAATGTATTTCTAAACTACCGTGGAACATCTAATGGCTTTCTTAGTTTGCTCTTTAGGTATGCTAAATAGGTTAAAGATGGTGAGAGTTTTCATAACATGGTCTTTAAGGGTCATGAGATGCTAGTAGATAGGTAGGTCATAGATTGTGAACTAATTGTAAATATAATAGGTGACAAAGTTTGTCCCTTTAGAGATCTGATTTAGTGTTTTTTGAAGATTATATATACACGATCATTAGTTGTTATAGTGACAAGTTTTCAAACATGTCTAAGGTGGAGTTTGGTTTACAGATTTTGATGGAATTGGAATGTTGAATTTCATTGACCAGGTTCCATCAAATTCCACAAATGAAGAAATTTGACATTCCTTAGTAACTACTAGATATTTTAATGGAATGAAATTCATTTTTTTCTTCATAATGTCAGATATACCATTGTTCCAATATATTCTAATAACAAAAAGTTATTTTATAAATTTTTTGTTAATTTATTTAATTATATCATATTAAAGTATTTGATTAAATTATATTAAGTTATTTGATAATTATTTTGTCAAAAAAATTTTGATAATTATTTTAGTAAATTATTTAATAATTATTTTATTATGTTATATTAAAGTAATTAACTAAATTATATTAAATTAATTATTAATTATTTTAATAAATTGTATAATAATTATTTTATTAAATTATATTAAAGAATTAATAATTATTTTATTTTTTTAAATAAAATATATAATGACTATTTTATTAGAGCATTTTGTAAAATAAAAATAAAAATTAAAACTATGAAAAAGCAGGTCGTCCATCGTAAATTCATTGCAATGCTAAAACTACATTTTATGAATCAAACAAACAAATTTCAACTTTTTTAATAGATTTCATTATAGTTATGTTAACCAAATATATGATCAAATTTGACAACATTTCCTTTTAATTATTTTAAAGTCAAATTTATTTAACAAATTTATTCTATCCAAATAAACACCGCGTAAGTTTTCAAATAATTGTTTATGACAGCGACAAAAAAGATTACCTTATTATTTGAAAAATGTTTAAATCAGAATTAGAAATTAAGTTTATGTAATTATAAGTTTGTTAAAAATTAAATTTGGCCATAGATGACTAGGGATGTGTTTGGCAAAAATGAGCTAACTGATAAGCTAGTACATGTTTGGATGTATCACAAGCTATCATATTGATAGCGGAAAACACTACGGTCCAAAATTAGGCTATAATCTTCCACAATATTGGTGCAAGTATACACCAACACTGGGATCGCTACAAGTAATAAAGTGATAAATATATCGTGATCGTATCCATAGGGATTGGTTTTAAGAATTTCGAATACAGAGTTGAGAATACACTGATTTCAATTAGAGAAGAAAAAAATATTTTTGGTGATTTATAACAGTTAATTAAAGAAAATTAAATTAAAACAAAGGGAATGAGTGTAAGCTTTCTCTTAAAACCAGGTAGTACAAATGATTAGAAACTTTACGTCACAAGAACATTTATAAAAACCCAAATCTCTATAAACTAAGTTATTATAAAACATGTCGTAAAGTTGCTACAAAACCATCGTTACTATCAAATCATAAGATTGCCGGTTTTACTAAGTAGACTTTAAAACAAATCTCGTTCCACCGAGTATGGGGATTTATACCCAAGTCTCCCTGTGATATAAATCCTGACCGGCTTACTGAACCTTAGAAAACCATACAGAACTTGCATCTCTGCGTAGTTATCAAAGATTCTCTCAAACCTTTGTGCATCCCGTAAATCGTATTTCGAATCCCCCATCTCTGGGTCAAGCTCTATTATTAACACATCAGAATGATCAACTTATCAACGTTGAGATGAAGCTTTGGTTTAACGGGACCAATCTTAAGATCCGAAAATAACGACAACACCCAAGTGTTGCCTACACGGTCTTAAGATGGACTTACACCCACAACCGTTACAGGGTTTAGCCTAAAATAAAAGACATATATAAAACAGATTTAATAACTACTTTCATGATAATTAAAACGGAATATAAATTACAGTACAAGAATTAAAAAGCAGTTAACTTGAAGATGATACTGAAAAAACTAAATAAAGCAATAAAAGAAAGAGGGAGAAAGAACACCTTAAGCTCCTCCATTAATGGATGAGCTTGGTGATGGGAGAAGTAGAAGAAGATGGTGCAGGTGTGTTTTGAAGAAGAAACATAAGGCTCCTTTTCAACCAATGAGAGCCCTTTAACATTATTCTTCAGGATTCTATTGTTTCCTCAGCAACAAACCCACATGGCCATTTGAAAGCTTTGTCTCTCCAGCGTCAACAAAATATCTCTATTAAGATCCTTCCCTTCAGTGGTGAGAATGTCACCACAGAGGGGTCTTCTGCTGTAGCTAAAATATTTGAATCTTGGGCTGCTGGAGAGCGTTTTGGACTGCTTTGAGAATTTGGACTGTTTTGTTGGATTTGAGGTTGCTTTTCATCAAACTTGATCTTTTGGGTTTATCAAAACCTTTTGAAAACACTTTAGTCCAAAGAGAAAGAAAGAGAGCAAAGTGAGTATAAAATAATATACAAAATTAGGATTTTAAACACTAAATAACTCTCAAAATAGAGAGTTATCACCTATTAAAACGTTAGTTAGAATAACGTTTCATGAACTTTTTGTAGCCTTTTCCAATTATATCCTTATTAATATTAGTTATTACACTCCAAGCTACCATTTTTGGTCATTTTACATACCTATAAGGTAGTTTTTTGCCAAACATAATTTATTTATAAGACTATCAGTAAGGCCTGCGGGCTTGCCTTGGGGAACCAGCGGACTGGGATACGCCCCCACGGGCTTTGAGTGCAGGTTTCCCCTCAAGGGCTCCTATGCCCGTTACTACTTGACGTTTCTCTCTCTCTCTCTCTACTTCTTTCCCTCTTTAACTCTCTTGATATATATATATATATTATATTAAATTTATAAGAAAAGATTGAGGGTAGTGAGGCCTTGTGGATAGTGATATTCCTATTGATGGCTTGGTAAGAATAATGGGATAGAGCTGATGTGGTAACGAGGGCTTGTGGCCAATAGTACCAATAGCCTAAGCTAGCTTATCAGCTGCTAACTAGCTCATTAGCCAACAACTAGCTTATGCCATTTACACCAATCTTGCAAAACCTCTTGCAAGTGAGGTGACATTGCCACATAAGAAAGATTCATTGCAAAGATTTGTAAACCTTGCAAACTTGAAAACTCTTGCAAGTCATAAAGGTGAGCCTTTTTTATAGTTTTCTTTATTTTCTTTTATTTAATTAAAAAATAACTTTTTATTAATATAAAAAAATAAATTGAAAGATGAATGACATTGCATTGACGTAGAGGTTAATTGCAAAATTGATGTAATACATTAAAAAAACAAGTCGACATTATATTAACATAATTGATCTTATCAGCTAGTTTGTCAAACACTACTTAAAAGTCAAGACATAATGTGTTTTGTTGATTGATGCTTATTCAAAAGGAAAAGGATGACTAAAATAAGAGACATGAGAGTTTAGTGATAAAAATGAAAAATCTGAAATTTTGCTTCTTAGTCCTCAAAGTTTTGTTTATTGGTAGAAAAGCAAGACAAATTTTCTGTGCACAATCTCGTTTTGGTTGTGTTTTTGGGGAAGAAAAGAAAGGGTTTCTTCTCTATCGTGTTTTTCTTGTCTTCTCTCTCTCTCTCTCTTTCCCATACTTCTTCCCACCATTCACGGACCCCACAATTCCTCTAAACCCCTTCTTCTCCCCTTCCCCTTCTTTCTCTCTCTATCTCCCTTCTCTCTCGCTGCAATAATGCCAGCCTCCTCCTCAGGTACATACAGTCTCCTTCTCTCTCTCTCTCTCTCTCTCTATATATACATATATATAGCAATATATGTATATATTGCACACACATACACATACACACACTCAATTGTAAAATTGATACCTGTGAGGCTTTGATTCCTCTTTCAATTGTAAAATTGAGCTTCAATTTTAGGTTTTTTGGTTTTGATTTGGATGTGGATTTCGAAATAGAAACTAGGAACAGGTGGAGGAAGCGGAAGCGAGGAGAGCAGTCACGAAAACCTAGACCTCAGCCCCAACGCCACCACGACGATGACGACGAGGATTACGAAGAGGAAGACGATGCCGACCTCGATCAGCAGAATCAGCATCCTGAATTCGACGATGACCTCAGCAATTCGTCCGATCCCGCAGCTGCGGCTGCCGCTGCCGGTGCGGCCGCCACCGGAGGAGGAGTGGAGAGCGAGGTGGTGTCGGATGGGGCCGTGCGAATCTCCGCCTTTCCTGCTGTGATCAAGCAGACGGTGAATCAGCACCATTACTCGGCGATTCAGATTGTTGCCAGGGAGAGAGCTTGCCAAACTGGAGACAGTAGCTGTGGTGGTATGAGCTCCCCTTTCTTGGAGAATATCTCGCACGGCCAGCTTCAGGCGTTGTCCGCCATGCCTAGGGATGCTCCTGCTCTCACCGGTGGAGACTCGGAGGGCTCTTTTGTGATCACGCCGCCTCCCATTATGGAAGGTCGTGGCGTTATTAAGAGATATGGGTCCAATCGGGTCCATGTTGTACCAATGCACGCAGGTATAACACCATCATTGCTCTTATAATTAAGCTTTTGGTATATACATAGATTTCTATATATGAAAGTAAATGGCTTGCATTTGATTATCTATCTGGTTGTGGGTTTGGGGCAGATTGGTTTTCACCAACAACGGTAAACAGGTTAGAGAGACAGGCTGTTCCCCATTTTTTCTCAGGGAAGTCGATGGACCACACTCCGGAGAAATACATGGATTGTCGTAACCGAATTGTTGCTAAATACATGGAAAATCCGGCAAGGAGGTTGTCGGCTTCTGACTGCCAAGCTTTTCTGGTCGGTGTTGATGCTGATGACGTAACTCGAGTTGTGCGATTTCTTGAGAACTGGGGTGTCATTAATTATTGTGCTGCTCCGCCGAATAACCATGATTCTAGAAATGAGGGATCGTATCTGACAGAGGATTTAAAAGGAGAATTGCGTGTGCCGGCCACTGCTTTGCGGTCTATTGATAGCTTAATCCAATTTGATAGACCCAGGTGTAGGATAAAAGCAGCAGATATATATCCGGAATTGGCTGTTGATAGTGAAGAAAACTCTGATCTGGATAGCAGAATACGTGAGCTATTATCTGAAAATCGGTGCAATCATTGCTCTATATCTCTTGGCATTGTCTACTATCAGTCTCTCAAAGAGGTAATTTACCAACCAATTTGTACTTATCCTTGTTGTGATCCTTCTCTTTCCATGTCACACTTCCTTAAAGCTTGAAATCCATATGATCAAAAACTTGTACCGTCTCAGTTGTTCATTTCTTTTAAGTGATGGATAATGTTCAGAACTTATAAAGTGTGAATGAAGGAATATGTATATGATTTGCTGTCACTTGCATGCATTTAGCTATATACAAGCTGACAAAACGTTATTACTAAGATAATATACACAGTATTATGCACTTGGAAATGTGTGCTGCCACATATCTGGAAAGTCGTAGGTTGACAAAACAAAGACCCATACACCATTATATGCCTCGTATGAGTTGGACACATTTGAACTAGAAAAGCATTAGACATAAATATTGTTATTGTTTGACAGCAATATTCCCGATGTACAACTGTTATAAAATCTAATATTAAACCCTGAAAGTGAAATTTTGTGTTGCTAATCAAGATTGAGGAAAGAGAATAATATCTGTTTCTCTTTGGTACTTTAACCTATTGTCTCTATGATGGAAAATTAGTACTATCTAAACTTGTCATGTTTCATGAACAAAACTTTGACTAATTTACAGGACTGAATTTAATTTGCTTGTCAAAGATCTCAGTTTTTCTGTGTCTGCATTACTTTTCTGCTACTTTATGGTGAGATAAATTTCTTCGGCAGATTGAGACACTGTTATGCTTGAACTGCTTCAACGAGGGGGCATTTGTTGCTGGTCATTCAAGCCTGGATTTTATAAAGGTTGATTCCACCAAGTATTATGGAGATCTTGAAGCAGATAGTTGGACTAATCAGGAGACCTTATTGTTGCTGGAGGGTATGGAACTCTTCAATGAGAATTGGATTGAGATTGCTGAGCATGTTGGCACCAAGTCAAAAGCTCAATGTATCCTCCATTTCGTACGCCTCTCCATAGACGAGACTCCCTGGAAAGTATTGAAGTTCCAGTTGCTTCAAACTTGCCGAATGGTAATGGATCTGGAAAACCACAACCATATGCAAATGGGAAAGGTATGTCTACAACTCTCAATTTCTGTTTCCTATGGCAGGTTGGTTTGCTAATGAAAGTTATACCTGCAACATTCTCTTGCTAATATAGCATCCATTATTGAAGACCCTGAATTTGAAGATAGACTGCCATTCGAAAAATCTGGAAATCCTGTAATGTCTCAGGTGAGTTTCCTTTTGTCAAGATTGATTATATATCTTGACATATGTTAACCTAGAGTTATATACCATGTCATCGCAACTATATAGCTCTTGTTTTCTGGCATTTTTGAATTCTATAGAAAAGATGGATAACTTAATTAGTTAATTCCTTGATTACCGAGGGTTTGCTGGGGTTGCTTTGCTTCAGAAGTGCTTGATTTCAGGCGTATTCTAGGTTTAGATGTGGGTATGCTACCTAGATTTTCTTTTAAATAACCTAGTGAACTTGAAAAAACACCTAATCTTTCGAGCTAATTGTCCACCCTTTCCAAGTGTGATTTCTATGTTATGTATGGCCATGCCTAAGGGGAAGCTGCTTTGAGAAAAGCTGAAGGAAAGAGACAAACAATTGAGGCAAATCACAAACATTGGTGAGAATCCAATGCCCCGAAAACCTCTTTGCCAATAAATCAGAATTCCCGTCGCTTCGGGGATGCCCTCAGCGTCGAGGAACAGCGGGATCCACTTTTTGGGGAATATGAGTCAAAATCCATTCCGATTATTCCAATATTTTAATTGCTCTTGAAGTAAGACTTCGGCGAAAGCAGCCATCAATGTTATAAGAAGCATTGAATGGAGGAAGCCGGTTGAGTGACCTTATGGTGCTTAATTGCTCAAGTTGAGACTAAGCAAACGCTTAAGCAGAAGCATATGCACATTTTAGTACATAAAACATAATTAATTTTTTCGAGTTATTTCTATACTATGATGGTGTTTGTTTACCTCTTAACAGTTCTATTAAGAGGCAACCTCTGAATCGTTAAGAGGTGAATTCTGTTTGGCAAATAAATGGACTGCCTCTTAATGGTTCCAAAACCCTCTGAATTATTAAGTATCCTGGATGTCTCTTAATCATTCAGAGTCCTGATTGCATACTCAACAATTACCAAACCAACATATTTCATTTTGCACCATATCATAAGAGCCTCTTAATCATTCTGACCACTTAATCATCCAGCACCAAACCATTCAGCAACTGCCAAACAGCCCCTATATTATTTGATGCAAGTAATTCTCTGAATGATTAGGTGACTAGTTTCGTTAGATACAGTCCTAAGAAAGAATTAGGAAATTCCCTTCCATGTTTGAGAAAGTTGATAAACCAACACAGATCACTTAATCTGATCTTTTGAGATGTCTAGATCAATGATTAGTTGCTAATCAAAGTGGTTGGTTGCGTAAGAAGTCCTAGCTAACTGAAGCAATCGGAGGCACTTAATGAGCCAGATGTTAAAGTGGCTGTAAACAGATTTTTGGAACTCTGGTAGCCAATGCTCCCTGAGTTAGTGCGTACTCCTTTTTTTGGACTTATATTTTCACCGAATGCTGTCAGCATTACCCCATCCACCAGAATGCATACCCTTACAAAAAGGAAGTCCTTACTTCTTAGTATGTACGGCAATTTGTTAAATAGGACCACTGCTTTTTGAATGACTTGACCAATATATTTAGGATTGATATTTTGTTTATCATCATCAAGACTACTTCATTGGTTCATATGATTAGACGCTAGTATAGTACTTTAAGGGGGTAGTCAAGTTGATATATCGTATATGTATGAACTATACATAGGTATTTGCTCTCAGTGAATTGTGCAAGGTAATTTGAGATAAATACCACTAAAGAGAAAGACTTGAAATTCACTACCATTATAATGATCATCATATGTGAAATTCATGCACTACATATTTTATCTGTGTGTTTGTGCAAGTTTTTGTTTTGTTTTGGAAATTGTGTGTTTGTGCAAGTTGCAATAAAGTAATTGAGCACTTACAACATGTATCATCTTCAAGTCCGAATATGTCAAACAATTAACCTGAATATTCCATTGGTTTTGTTGGGCATTTCAAGCTCTTCAAGTTTGTATGACTCCATTGATCCTTGAAAGAACAGTTTTTTTTTGATGAACTAACTAAAAGTAGAATACTTATCATCCGTATAAGAGGTTAAAGCCGTCGGAGTGCTAAATATGCATTAGTGAGCCAATTCACTGAACAAGGAGGACTCTACTAATAGTATATGATTAATGATGATGGGTACATAAAAAATTGACAACAGCTATGTTGTGATCCATGGATGTTGTAGCTTATATGAGTAACCCCCTATTTTTTTTTGTCTATGTTAAGGACTTCAATTGACGGGATTTCCTATTTCTGTCTCATGTTCTTACCTTTCTGTTCGATTTTTAGGTTGCCTTTTTGGCATCTGCAGTGGGACCGAGAGTGGCTGCAGCCTGTGCCCATGCATCTTTGGCAGCATTGTCTGAGGATGATCATTTGGGTGCTTCTGAAAATGCAGGAGTGGTGGATGGATCTACTGAAAATAGGTATATTCTTTTTGTTATTACTATCATCAGCTTATGCTTTTTTGAGGTGAACTAATTTCCTTTGAGGATTGTGCATTTAGTAACAGAAGCTTATTAAGTCTTTTAGTTTAGTTATTAAGTCTCCTTGTAGTTGTTTCTTCTTAGTACATAATGTATAGTGAAGTTTGACCCTAGTAGGCTGTGTGCCAGCAAAAGTGATTTTTTTTAAGATTTCACTGCTTAAACATATATTAGTTCTACTTATATTACATGCTTAAAGTTTCTTTTTTATATTTTAAGTTGCTATATACATTAGTTCTACTTGTATTACATGTTTCACCTTATTATATTGTCTGCTTGCAAACAATTGAATCTTGCACACACAATTTCCTCATTACTTGTTATATTTCCTAGTGGTTGAGGTAAGATCTGACCATATCCTATCCCTTCTTGACCTTACCTTCAAATGGGATATACTGGGCGCATTTGGTTTTTGTTTGGTTTGGTATGGGGTATTTAGAATTCAGATTTTAATGTAATATTCTATTTTTGGATCGCATTTTAATGTGATATCCTATATAACCAGCTAGAAGTCAGCATTGACAGGAAGAAGTATATGCCAATACAACAATGACTATAAAACGCCTCCAATTAAATGGAACCCAAAAGGCTGTTGATTTAAGTATATAAGCTACACAGGATCTTTATAATTATAACTGTTGCTTGCCTAGCATCCTCTACAAAATGAAAACCTTCACAAATTTTCTACGTAAATCAGAATCACATCATCGCTCGATTAACTTACCGTTGTCTTCCTCTCATTTTTCTCGTCATCATGATTTCTTTCGTCGTCTCCCTCTTACAACTCGTTTTTTTGTCTCTCATCATCTTTGTTATTGTCATTCATTATTTTTCCTTGATCTCTCTCTTTATACGTCATCAGATCATCCCTGTCACGGTGTCACCTGTTATCTCCCTCTCTTCTTTGTCCCCCCTTGTGACCTATCTACTGGAAGTTGAAACCTAATTTCTCCTTTGATGGTTTGACATAACAGATGCTGTAGAATGCACAAATTTGTGTTTTATTTAATCAAGTTATGTTGCCAGTTGCTATCAGTTTATTTTTATACTTAAATAAACTTACTTTATTTGTGCACAAGTAAAATGCATGTAATAAAGCCTGTCGGTTTTAATTAAAATGTTTATCAAAATTTAGAAATATTTGCTAACTGATTGTCTGTTTGGTTGCTGATGAAATTATCAATTTTTGCTAATTGTTTGGTATGTTGGTGATGATTTAGATGACATATCAAGTGGTGTATTATATTTATTCACTTAGTTTGTTGTTTTGAACCATTTAAAACTACTTTATTGCCTTCCA
The DNA here is from genome assembly GCA_030169165.1 of Centaurea solstitialis. NCBI lineage: Eukaryota > Viridiplantae > Streptophyta > Magnoliopsida > Asterales > Asteraceae > Centaurea > Centaurea solstitialis. The sequence goes on from CM058040.1 coordinate 97,620,328, forward strand.
ATTTTATTAATTTCTATTTGTAATTTGGAAAATGGCTACTTTATTGCCTTAATTTCATATTATTTTCCTTTTGTAATTTGGAAAATGGTGGGCTTATGGCTGATTTTAGGTTTGCACCACATTTGGTTACTACTTTGGCTTTGAGACAAGCTTTCTTTTAAATGTAGTGAAGATTTTGATGTTCATTGATATTCAAATGAAGATTCTTATTTAAAACCTGGATTTTGTTTGGTTAGCCGGGATCTTAGCATCTATGTTGTGACCCACTTTATCCTCTCTATCAATTCTGCTTCTGCTGAAGCCTGCATGATGCTACATGATCTATTTGGCTTCATCCCATTAATACTTGATTCTTCATACTTGCTCTATGTTCTTTGTTCTGTTCTTTGTACTTTTAAGGTGCAATATTTTTGTCCCATTAAGACAGGCAAAAATCTAGGAGATAAGACGAGATTGGTAAATTACTAAACTACCCATTCCAAATTACAAGTCTAAAATGTTCCACAATTATTTCACATACTTACCTCACTTTTGCATACTAAACGCATCCTTAAATGTTTCCATGACTTGTCCTTTTTTGTTTGTACTACCATGCCGTAATCAGGAACTTGGGACTACAATCATACAATTCCTCCTATTATTCTTTTCCTTTTTTAACATCTGTCACATATCATTAGTCTAAAGTAGAGAATGGATGAGAAGCTCTTCTCATGCAGTGTGTGTAGCTTCCTGATTAGTTTCAGAGATGGTAATTGGTTGGGTTGGGTTAAGTGCATGTTTAGCTAAGACTAAGTAATATCATATGAAGTAGTTTTAGTAAGGTTGCCAGACTTTTCTTATATTACTTGAAGGATTGGATTTGATTTGTACCAAGTTATGTGTTACTTTTTTGGCTGAATCATAGCCTATTCTCTTGTCTCTTTGTCAACATTGTTTCTTTTCTATTCTCCCCTTGTAAGTTATGTAGCATATTGTGCATTGGTTTAGTCTAATTTAAGAGTTGTGTGTTGAAGGATGAATTCAGACAACATGAACGGTAGAGATGATTCAGATACCAGAAACCACCCAGCCCAACAGAAAGGTATCTAATCGGCCTTATTTATTCATCCATCTGCCCTTATTTTTTCTGATTATATCATGATATATTATTCTCAGTGAGAACTCGGGGGGAGCACAAGGCAGAGGAGCCAAGGTGATAGCAATGTAACTTGTATATCTTCTGAGAAGATGAGAAATGCAGTACGAGCTGGTCTTGCAGCAGCTGCAACGAAAGCAAAGCTGTTTGCAGATCATGAAGAACGGGAAATTCAAAGGCTGTCTGCTAATATTATTAATCATCAGGTATATGTTATATCAGTTTCTTCTAAAATTTTGAACTCGCTCTTTTATCGTTAACAAGCATGCATGCCACCTTAAGGGTTAGCTTTCATTGCCATTCAAAGCAGGATATTGACTGTTTGCAGACAGACATACATAGTGTTCCTTCTGCTTAAGTAGTCTGTTTCATCACCTCTTGTTAGGTTGCAAGCTGGGGGTGGGGAATTCTCTGCTCTTAACCCATCAAAGTTTAGCATGTGCACCTTTCATACCCCAAAGAAAATTCTAGTTGCGAAAATTGGTTGAGTGGGACCCTGCTAGGTCAAATTTTACTACGTCCTGAAACTTCCTAGTGTTGGATGTTGCATCATTGCAATATTTGGAGTTAAAAATTACCTATTTACTATTGCCATCATTACTACTTATTGATGATGCTATTGATTTTTGTGCACTATATTCTATTATTTTATCATTGGTATAGGTAGGGTATACAAGGCATTGGGGTAACGATCAAACATTTTCATAAAACTGTGACAGAGGAATACGATAAAGATATATTTATCATGTATTGATCATACCAATATAAGATCAAAATATATCCAATCCATTCATGATACTCTAACAATTGATTATATGAAAGGATAACAATCATTTAAACACTTCCATTTTTGTGCAATTCTTTTTTGTTTTGGCTGCTTAGCAAACGGTTGGATCTAATATGACAAGTTGAGCAGTGTATAGTATCCTAGGAAAGGCATCTACTTTGAGCAAGTATGAAAAATGACTTTAACCTTGAGGGTAGCTTAACCCATGTGCTGAGGGAGGCCATCAGTTCAACTCTTCTCAGCTGGCCTGGATACCCACAGTTATCCAAACACTGTATAAATGGTGTTGGCGACCCTTGGAATTTTCTCATATCTTACTTTGTATCAATATCTTTATCCGTTCATACGCACCAATTCGACCAACAGGTTCAGGCCTCATTGCATACTTTCAGATTAAACGAACTATATTGTTACTCCCGTCCTATGCTGTTAATATCGGTGGTAAAATATCGGTCCAAATATTGGTACCGCTAATAGATTTTCCGCCATTGCACCGATTTTTGTCACAAATATTGGTTTGATATAGCAATTTTTTGAGATCAGTTTTTTTCTTTTTTCTTTTTTTGTGTGCATACAAAGCTGATGTTTTAGCTTTTATTTGGATCAGCCAGTTATTTACTTGGGACTTCATTTAGATCTAGACTTTCTTTTACTAATAGTCAATGGATATATTAGGTTTTCGACTAACCTTCTCTTCTCAGTCCTCAGTCCTATTCCGATCCCACACCTTCTTCACGACTCAAGAACGGACTCCTTCCTTCATCTGCTTCTGGTTTTCAACTATTTTGTTTTGTGAAATGTGTTTAAGCTGATGTTGAAACTATTCTTTTAGTTAATGCATATGATATGTTTATGGATGCATACATATACATTATTCTAAGAAATATCATATGAACAATATTTTGTATTTTGATCATCGTAACATAGCTCCCATCCCAAATAAATGTCCAGATTTCTATTTAAAATAAATGTCAACTTTCAATAATAGATGGTGGTTATAGTTTACTAATTTCCAACTCTAGCGTTAATTATGATGCAAAAATATTCAAGAGTTGATCAGACAATTATAAATGTAATAATTACAAGTGTTTTTCCTATGGTGGACATTTTATTTCGGGACGGATTGTATATCTTCAATAGAGAGATTGGCTTTCTTGTAAAACCTGTTGATGATATATTAGCTGTGAAATCTTGTGTGTTTCATTGAACAGTTGAAGAGGCTAGAGTTGAAGCTGAAGCAATTTGCTGAAGTTGAGAGCTTATTAATAAAAGAGTGTGAACAACTGGAGAGGGCAAGGCAACGGGTATCGGCTGAGCGAGGCCTGGTCCTTTCCTCCCAGTTTGGACCTGGTGGTGTAAGCAGACCCACAGGAGGCTTGCCAGGTGTCGGGCCTTCAATGGGTGCAGCTGGATCGAGCCGGCAACAGGGGTCAGCTGCTGCTGGACAGCCATTCATTTCAGGGTTTCCCACACAACAACCTATGTTTGGAATGGGTGGTCCACGGCTGCCCCTTTCTGCTATAAACCCATCGTCATCGTCATCTGCCTCTCCTCATCCCATGTTGAGACCCTAGATTTAACGCACGTTTTCCTTGAAATGCTATTAATTGTGTCAGAAGAAGCAGGTAATTCGTTGATTAGGCAGGCAGTGACTTGATTGCTGTTTTTGTTCTTGTTCTTGGTCACTTACATAGGATGGATATGCTAAGATTGTCCGTCTGTCTGTCCGTGGTGTTGTACAGCGATGATAATATTGATTATGTAGTAGTTGTCATTTAGCATGTTATATTTGCATTATTATTGTATGCTTATGGATGGATGGAACAAACAAACAAGGTTTTATTTCAAGTTATTTCATGGAGTAGCATTTAGAGGTCAATTGATGTTATGCAACTGCTTTTGGCTTTTTCATATCAACAGATACCTTTCACTTGAGTTCAAATATCAAGTAGTTGCATGCATAAATCAAAGGCTTATGTCTCATTTCTGCTTCTGTAAATTTACATGTATATTTTTATGTAAGAGTTTACATGGACTTATAGCAATGGACACAGGCTGTGCATCAAGTTGACTAGGTAGGGTTCTGATGAAAAGTTGAGGTTAACGTAAGAAACGTGGCCAGGGGTTATTAACCGTTGGATGAGAAACGGATGTGCATTAGGATGAGATGCATCAAGATATAATGCATCGAGATACATCGGAGCAAAATTCATGGGAAGGGGTGTGTATATAAACGAAGGATAATGTGAGAAGTTGAGTTAAATATGGATGGATCAAAAGAAGGGCTATAGAGGGCCATCCCCCCCCCCCCCCCCCCCCCCCCCCCCTGTTTTTGTTGTTGTTAGTAGTTTTAATTTTGTAAATACATACATTTTTTTAGGGTTTTTAGGTTGCCCCTCCACCCTTCAAGTCTAGACTTTTAGCTTTTTTTTATGCCGCTTGTTATATATGGTTTAGCAGGGTTAGGTTTCGGTGACAAGGGAAGTTAAGGTGTACCGAGATGCATCAATTCAATTCCCTTGAGAAACTCTCTTCATGGATCATGGATGGAAGTGAGATTAAAAGTGATTAAGGGTTTAGATCCATTATTTTAAGCATCAATTCATTCCTTGAGAACTCTCTTCATGGATCATGGATGGAAGTGAGATTAAAAGTGATTAAGGGTTTAGATCCATTATTTTACTTTTCTTCGCACACAATTCTTGTCTTGTGTTGCAAGACTAAGAAAACTAGAGTTTAGAATAAAATTGTACAAAGCATAAGAACTTGAAGCTCTAAGATTTATCTATGAAGGTGGGCTGCTTTAATGGGAATGAGTCAAGAAGAAGACCTGATTGTGTTATTATGTATTTAAATTAACTTGGGTACCATTTAACAAGTTCTTTAAAAATTGAGTAAACTACAATTTTGGTCCAATAGTTTACATGAATCTTTGAAAATGATTTTTAGGCTTTAATAACTATAAATATAGTCCCTATCGTTTACATTTTGCTTTGAAAACGATCTATGATAACTTTATTAATATCTTCATTAAGTAAGAAGCATTATGTCTTTTTATCGTTTTTTTGTGTTTACTCAAAGGACCAATATTTTGCTTTACCTGCCTTTTTTTTTTACCAGAAGGACCAAATCAGATGAGGAAAAAAGATAAAAGATATATTGTAATTACACTGCCTAATTAGAGGGTGTTTGGGAGTGCTTTTTGGGGTCCAAAAATGCTTATTGACTTATGATGGTGGGAAAAAAGTTTTTAAAAGAGTGTTTAGATTAGCTTTTGGTTATGTTTGGCAAAGTAGTTGATAAGTTAGCTTATAACTGATAAGGTAGTTGATGCCTGATAAGCTAGTTGATGAATAAGTTGTGTTTGGCAAAAACTAGCTGACAAGGTAGCTTATCACTGCAATGACAAAAAAAACATGTTTAAATATTGGTAGTGTAAAACTTAGCAGGGATATATTTGGAAAAAAAAATATTAAGTCTCATAAGTCACCAAAACGGTAGTGAGGGTAGCTTTTCAAAAAGCTAACTTATAAGTTTGCTTATAAGCTAGCTTATGGTTCATCCAAATATGTACCTGCCTTATAAGTTCACTTATAAGCTACTTTTTTTTTTACCAAACAATGCATTTGTGGCGGTAAAAACCAACAACTCAATAAGTTGTTTTTAAAAAGTGTTTGACTTAGCTTATTAGCTTTTTGAAAAGCTTTTGTGTCATTCGTCAACCAAAAACACTTTTGATCATCAAAAAGTCACCCACCATGACTTTTTAAAACTTGCGTTTGTAGGCTCTCCAAAAAGCACTTTTCCAAAGTGTTTTTCAGTATCCAAACACTAGTTCTAGCTTATTAGCTTTAAAAGCTAATAAGTCAATAAACACTTTTAAAACACACATTCAAACATCCTCTTAGTAAGGATACAATAAATCCTTAATCAACTCCGAACGACAGTCTTCCTCAGGAGATTACGAATTGAAGTCAACCGACCATTGTTCAACAAGTAAATCAACAGCCTTCCTCAAAAAAAAAAAAAAAAAAAAAAAAAAAACCGTGGCTGGGACATCGACGGATTAGTGGGCTCCTCATGAATGCCCGATACTGCCGAAGAGACGTGCATGCATGTATATTGTGGTAGTCGTTAGTTGGTTCAATGCCGTTATGCCTTTTAAAAAAAACTATCATCAAATATTGGAGCATATGGGTAAATTTCTTGAAAGTTGGATAAAATACATGGGAATCTAAATTAAGGAATACAATTTAACCAAATACATGGAAATCTAAATCTAGACCAAGACAAAAAGTAGAGATATTTAAAGGGACATACCAAATTAAGAGTCCTTTTAACTTATGAATATAATAAGAATCAAGATTTTTACCGGATAAAAAGGACGATAAGAGCATCACAATGGAGGTTCTTTGTGAGGTTCTTCACAGGGTTTTTATAAGAACCTTCACTGTGAGACAGAGGTTCTTGTCCAGTCACAGGTTCTTATTGGAACCCGGGTGCTTGAACAAGAACTCAGGTTCTTGTAATAGTTTCCTTTTCTGTTATATAATAGTTTACATAAATAAAAAATATATTATAAATAAGAGCATCCACAATGGAGGTTTCTCTAGGGGTTTTTCTTAAGGTTTTTACAGGAACCTCCACTGTGGGATAAAGGTTCTTGTCCAGTCACAGGTTCTTACTGGAACCCAGGTGCTTGAACAAAACCCGGGTTCTTGTATATATTTTCCTTTTATGCTATTATTTCATTTATTATTTTTGCTATTCCTTAACCATTTTATAAATTCAAAATATGGAAAGTAAGGTTGTTGTAAGAACCTCCATAGTTGAGTTTTTTGTGGTTTTTCTTTTGTTGAGGTGTCAATGATGTGGCAAGAGTAAATATGGCAATTGAGGTTCTTGGAGGTTCCACCATTGTGGATGCTCTAAGTAGGGGAAGTGAGGTTTTTGTAAGAACCTTCATTGTAGAGTTTTAAGGAGGTTCTTGGTTTGTGAGATGGCGATGACGTGGTAGGAAAAAATAAGGTAGGTGAGGTTCTTGGAGGTTCCACCACTGTGGATGCTCTAATGGCTAAAAGTGGTGAGAGTGACAATAATGGCCGAGATCCTCATTTCTTTAACTAAAAAAATCAAATAGCTTTTATCCAAAATTAAGCTCATAACCAATATCAGAAAACCAAATATTAAGTCTTACCAATTTAAATAAATAAAGCACAAAATTAACAAGAAAAGCAAAAAGTCAACAAGTGTCTTTTGGGGATGAATTATTTCAGTCACACTACAAAATGAGGAGCATGGAATGACACCATTTTCTTTGGTTCAAAACTCTTATGCATATGGCACCCAATGTCACTACTACACGACTATTACTTTTACCGCAATCTCTAAAGCATCAAGTACTATTTATTGCTAAAAATTCATAATTACAAATTAATGATGTATCAATATAATTTAGTTCATGTAACTAACCGAAAAATATAAAAAGGTATATAATAAATATCAATCTTATTTCAAATATGTATAAAGATAACCATTGATTTATAACTGAAAATTAAACTATTATCTTTATAAAGGAACATTATATTCCATTAATTAGACCTAAATTAAATAATGATGAAAGATTGAATTAAACAAATATATAAATTACTAATTTGGTATAATTTTTTTTACAAGTTTCATCTAAGCTTTGTCTAGCCTATCCTTTGCAATTTGAAGAATAAATTTCGACAGTCTGAGACTAAGCTTCGCCACAAGGTGCGGACGTCTGGAGTCAAACCTGGATAGATGGAAGATTTTACCGCATCCCCCAAGTCTTTTGTTAGTACGTCACCACCCTATAAATATACTTATTTAAACACAACATTATTGTTCTTTTTAAAATCATACAAAACTGTATTCTAAAATCGATTAAAATAATAATGATGAAATGAAGATTCAAGATATATCACGGATTGCTTAAGGACAAATCTACTTACTATTGAATATATATTTGGAAATTAAACATTTAAAGAAACTGAGATGGAGACATGTCTTTCACGAGGCTAAAAAGGTAAATTCATGGGGGTTTGGAAACAAAACACGTGAAGGATATTTTGGAAGCTTATTCGATCACTTTTTAACTCATTCATTCTTTCGGGTATCCCGTGACACCACTGTTCCTTTTATTTGATGTTGATGTAAATTAAAATCACTTTTGTTTATTATTTCTCTAAAATGAATTATTTTGAAGTAATAATATTAATAAACGTACTTTATGATAACATAAATCTCAAGATGTCAATAAATATCTTAATGCACTAAAATCTGTAAAGCTTAAAAATAACAACATATACGATTTATATCATCTAAAATCATATATATGTCCAAACATTTGTCAATTTTAACATTAAAAAAGAAAATCACTAAAAATATATACTATTTAATTATTTATACACACCAAACCTCAAAGTACTTTACTATAACAAACTTAACAAGTATGTCCAAAATAAATCTTATAGAACAAAAATCGGGATTATCGAACCCCTAAGATGTTTATATCTTTATAGAACACATTATAGAACTTAGTTTTATGAGATCAAAAGATAAATTGTTCTATCAAACACTTTTACTATCAACTTATAAGATGTTTTTGGACTTAAGCTTTTTAGAATACATTTTAAATAATGTCATGTTAACTATTTTATAAGACCTTATTTGAGTAGTGTCCTATAACCCATCTTTTTATATGACCAATTTGTTTATAAAACACTTTTTAAATAACGTTCTACAAAATAGTTAGTACGATATTTTTTTAAAGGTCATGAAAAAAAAAAACCCTTTTTACGACCTCTAAAAACGTTTTATATACTTATTGTAATTATCAGTTTTTTTTTCATTTTGAAAATGACTTGAGAATCTGAGATACATGTATAGACCTAGAAAAATTAATATATATGATTTATCTCCCACAAAATAGGATACTAGAAACATATATATTGTTTACAAATTTTACCCAATTATTATTCATGGATTCCCCCCTAAACAAATAAAATATGCATATGATTGCTGTAATTTAGTCCTACAACTTGTGTAAATGAACCAAATGTGCAGCTTTCAACACCTCCTCCAATGGCAGCCCACTACCTCTTCTTCTTCCTCATACCATTTCTCCTCCTCCACCACCATTCCCACTCTCAATCCCTCCTCAACCTACAATCCCTCCTTACAACCTTCAATGCAAGAGGTACAAACAACTACTGCACCAATAGCATTACCAGCAGCCTAGTCATCAACCTTCCTTACACACCTCCTAACTCATCTCTAACACTCATCTGCTATAACAACACCATCACCCAACTTCACATCACTGGCTCAAACAACAACAACTATCATCAAACTGATCTCTCAACCAAATCCTTCCTTTACACCATTTCCACCCTTTTTCCTAGCTTAAAAGTCCTCTCTTTGGTCTCTTTAGCCTTAAATGGCCCTCTACCTGCCACTGTTCTTGCCAACTCCTTGCCTTCTTTGGAAATACTCAACATTAGTTCCAACCATTTCCATGGAGACTTAAGGTTTGAGCTTTCTTACTTGAAAAACCTCCAAACCCTAGTCTTTGATCACAATAACTTCTCAGGAAAGTTCCAGATTGGCTTGGTTCACTCACTTCCTTAACTGTTTTGAGCTTAAAGAACAATTCGCTCGATGGTTCGTTACCGTTTTCGCTCTCTCGGTTGGTTTCTCTACGCGTTCTTGATCTTTCATTCAACCGTTTCGTCGGTGAACTCCCTGTTGATTTCAAGAACTTGACCAATCTTCAAGTAGTTAACCTTGAAGGCAACCAGTTTGGGCCGAGCTTTCCGGTCTTGCATAACCGGCTGATAGCTCTCGTGCTGAGGGGGAACAGATTCCGCAATGGCATCCAAGGTTTCGATCTCGGTTCCTTTTACCAGCTTCGAAAGCTGGATCTTTCTTCCAACGAATTCAACGGTCCGTTTCCGGATCGCTTGTTTTCGCTTCCCTCTATTACGTATCTCAACGTTTCGGGGAACAAGTTCAGCGGAAGGCTGTCCGCGAACGTGTCGTGTAGCGAGGCCCTCGAGTTCGTGGACTTGTCGTTCAACCGTTTCACGGGAGAGTTGCCGAGCTGTATGCGAACGGCTAAGATTAGAAATTACGATAGTGTTTTGTATGGAGGGAATTGTTTGTCGAATGTGGACCAGAAACAACAGCATAACGTTTCGTTTTGCCATAACGAAGCGTTGGCTGTGATGATTAATCCGCCGGGTGTAAGCGGAAACGATTCGTTAAAGTCGTCGTCTTCGAAGGTTAAAGTGGTGGTTGCTACGAGTGTGGTTGGGGGGGTTGTCGTTGGCGGAGTTGCGGTGGTTGGTGTGGTGTTGGTGGCCATTAGAAGTGAGGTGTTTGGTGGAGGATGTGCAGCAGCAACACCTCAAATTAGGGTCTTACTTGAGAAGGTTTCACCTGCTTATACCATGAAAATGCTCAAGGATGCAAGTAAGACTTCTTTCCTTAATTAATTCCTTGTGCTTGCGTGTCGTAATTTTTTTTGGAAGGCATAGCGGCACCGAACTACCATGGACACACACAAGCACGCCTCCCTGGCGGTATCGGGAATCCACGGGCAGCCCACTAATCCGTCGTTGTCCCAGCCCAGCTTACGCTGGACCTAGAGCCCAGCCACAGTCTTTGACTGGGCTGGGGGGCAGCCCAACCAACCCAATAATGGGCTACTCCTCATGCCCTCAAATTGACTCCCCTTTTTGTATATTAATGTTAGATTTTGTTGGATTAATTAATCTCAAGTAGAGTAAAGTAGATATGGTTGACCTAATCTCTCTCTCTCTATTATATATATATATATATATGTTACAAATTAATTAACATTTGGAACCAAAAAGGGCCCTCAATAAGGAAGGTGAAGTTCCTACTACATATATATTGATGGTGAAATAGTTCAAGTCTTAGGGGCCGTTTACTTGAACACTTACCCGGTAAGTGCTTACCGGTAAAATTGAACACTATCACCTACCATATGGTACAACATTTTAGTCTCTTAAAACGGTATCGTATGCAACAATTTACCCGGTAAGCTCTTACCGGGTAAGAGTTGTGGATCTCACTTACCCGGGTAAGACTTTCGGTCCATGCTATCGCTCTTACCGGGTAAGATTGTAGTCATGTTCATGTTCCCCCCGTAAGGCAAATTGACCCGATAAGTACTTACCGGGTAAGCGTCAAGTAAACGGCCCCTTAGCCCATGTTGAGATGGGGTTGGAACCAGGTAGTGGACCCTGGCTCTCTAAGTACCGGTCATAAGGTTTTTCATCTTTAGCACGGAAAAGTAAAAAAATACCCCACAATATATAGGACTTGATTGAACTCTCTAATAATAGAACATAAGGAGGTTGTGGACTAATAAGGAGGCTGGATTTGGTCACCGACCGGCCCAATTTTATTAAAGGGCCTAAAGTCTCTTATTATTCACCTCTCACATAATTAGTAAGCCTCCCTTGGGGTATGGGCCATTGATGCCCTGGGCTTAATTGCTGCCCTAAGGCGATCGCCCTTCTATATAGAGGTGGGCAAAAATCGGGCCGGGCCAGGCTTTGATCGGGCTTTGAAAAGACCGGGCTTTTCGGGCTTTTGTTTGACCGGGCTTTGACCGGGCTCGGGCCGGGCCGGGCCGGGCTTTGAAAGGACCGGGCTTTTCGGCCCTTGTTTGAGCGGGTTTTTTCCAACTTAAAAAACACTAAATTATTTTATAATTTCAATAATAATGATAATATACGATATAAACTAGATTTATTTTATAATTCTAAAGTCTAAACTATATAAAACAAATCAAAAAATAGATTTATTTTCGGGCCGGGCCGGGCCGGGCCGGGCTTTCAAATTTCCTAAAACTAGGCCCGGGCTAGGCCCTTCGGGCTAGGTCCGGGCTTTGGTCGGGCCGGGCCGGGCTGGGCTTTTCATCGGGCCGGGCCCGGGCTTTTTTTTCGGGCTCGGACCGGGCCGGGCTTTTTGCCCATCTCTACTTCTATAAAAACAAGTCTAAAGTGGCATGTAGCAATCTTAAGGGCCCAACACACTCTTTCTGTCCCACTTGAGACTTGAGAGGCCCCGCATGTTGGACCTCCAACAGCGGCTAGATATGGTCTGGTCGGTCTAATCTATTGAGCCCTGACACTCCATTCTGTATAAAATCTATTTTGGAGATTGAGGACATTTTGTGATCCTACATCGGCTAGACTCGGTTCATCTAACTTTCGCTTTCCCTACATAAGCATCTTGGATTTTTTTAGAGAGAATCAAGGGGTTTTTATATATTTTGACAACCTATTTCTAACAACCCTAGGTAGGCAAAATCAACTCAACTACACTCTTTCAATTCGCCTCTCTACTTGCATTTAACATGAAGTATATATATGATACAGGATATATTTCAGAGACAATGAAGTTGGGTTCACTAGGAATTTCGGCTTATCGTACTTATGTTATGGGGGAAATTATCGAGGCCACAAATAACTTCCATACATCCACAGTTATCGGCAATGGTTATCACGGCCAGGTTAGTCTAAACTTTTCCAAAATACATACATGATTGATTATTCATAATGAATATATATGCCATGTGGCGAGTTCTCGGCTGTCCTTACATTCACAACCAAATCTGAGTTTCCATTTGCATGTACATGTGATGGATGAGCAGCTTTACAAAGGGCAGCTGAGTGATGGCAGCATGGTTGCTATTAGAAACTTGAAAATGAAAAAGAGGTGCAGCATCCAAAGCTGTACTCGCCAGATTGAACTCATTTCTAAACTCAAGCACCCCAACCTGGTGAACCCCATCGGTCACTGTTTCGATCGCCACCCAGATGACTCGGCTATCATCCGTGCTGTCTTTCTCCTCTTCGAATTCGTCCCAAATGGAACACTCAGAGCCTCCCTATCCGGTAATTAACTATATATATTAATTTAAAACAATTAAACAAATTAAAACAGCTTTAACCGTAAAGCAAATTAAACCAACAATTAATCTCCTATATATGATTTAATTTAACTGAGAGCTGAAGATATGATAAAAATCGTATGCAGGTGAACAGAAACTCTCGTGGGCACAAAGACTTGCAGCTGCTATTGGGATTTCGAAAGGGATTCAGTTTCTAAACGCACGCCTCGGTGCAACAATATTATTCCCAAACAAGCTAAAAATAACAGATGTTTTGTTGGATCAAAATTTTCATGTCAAGATCAGTGGTTACACTCTTCCTTTGCAACCAGAAACAACTAATCATAAGGTGGATCCTAGACATGAAACTTCCTTTGGAAGAAGGTAACCAATTAAGCGGTATATATATATATATATATATATATAGAGTCAGGTTCACGTGAGACCAATGTGTTTTCGTGAGACCTATGAGACCAAGTTTTTACACTTGAAGCTTCACAGCAAAACATTGTGAAGGTAAACAAAAATCTGAATCTTCACAAAAAAAAAACATTGTGAAGGCTACCTTCACAATGTTTTGCTGTGAAGCTTCAAGTGTAAAAACTTGGTGTCACTAATCTCACAAAAACAACTTGGTCTCATGCGATCCTAACTTGTAATGTTGATGACTAAATTAAGACATTAACTAATTCTTACAGATTTGACACGGAGGAAGATGATGAGCGTGACCATGTCTACGACTTGGGAGTTATTATGTTAGAACTCATCCTGGGAAGAGCGATGAATTGCGCCACAGATACAAGTATTGCAAAAGATATGGTAAGTTGTATGTATTAATAAACTAGTTTGTTTGAAATGATCTTAATTATATAATTACAAAGTCCAAATAGCTAGTAATTGTTTTATTTGGATGATGATCAGTTACAAGTAAGTTTGGTGGAGGATGATGAGGTGGGTCGAAGGAGTATCGTGGATCCTTTGATTCGTAAGGAATGCTGCTGCGACGATGAATCGTTGAAGAATCTAATGGAGCTTTGCCTCCGATGCCTTTCTAAGGCGGATCGACCTTCCATTGATGATGTGTTATGGAATCTAGAGTTCATAGCTCAGTCATCATCATCAATGGAAGATCATTCCATCAACATTCAAATCACATCGGAGGCGCCTGAAAAACTAGAATAAAAACTTTTCTATCATCTTCGTATTCGTAATAACACATATATATGGAATTAATTTAGACGCCCATGGTTTTGAAATTTGTTTGCAGGACATTTCTTTTGAGAGGGATTTGTAAATATATACTATGTTGAGGGTGTTAGAAAGATGCAACGAGCTTTTAGTCGAAAATATTTATTTCAAATCCTATATACAGCCCGATCACCAGCTAAGGCCCCTAAATGACCGCTCAGTGATAAAGGAGGTAGGGGTGCACAACAAGGAGGTTTGCCTAGAAGCAACCACCCTTGAAAGAGTGCGTATTATATATCCATTGACAAGCATTTCAAGAGATTGGTGAGATTAATTGTAGTCATCACATCAATTGTCGTTCTAATTTTGGTATACTAATTATAGCATGTCCAATAGTTTCTTCAAAATGGAGAAAATAGAAAATATGGGGATTTTTAATCTAAATTGTGCTATAGTAGCTTTCTCCTCCAAACATAAAGATAACACCAAAAATTATTTCGATTTGAAATAATAAGACATTTTAAAAATAATAATTGAATTTGGAGGGAGAAATAATTTTTTTAATACATGAGCCGAGTAAAATATTTTAACATTATTATAATTGACGTAAAAGTCTCCAAAATAGAAAAGGTGTTGGAGATGGATGTAAACTTTTTATAATTAACAAACCAATACTCAATAATCTCCATAGGATTTCCATTCTATAACAAACCTTTTGTGAAAGACAATCTCACCAACAACGAAAACAACATATATGGATACCATCCAAGTGTCTTGAAAAGCAATGGTAAATGGTTAATATAAGGATAAATGGTAATTTAGTGTTGAGAGTGTTTATTTAGCACACAAAAAACAATCAACACACTAGCTTGGACATATGTTTAAGTCCCACACAAGTCTTAATTTAAAGAAAAAACAAACAACCCTTAGTCCAAATATCTATATGCACGTATGAAGGTGTTATCAGGTAGACATCAACTTATGTCTTATAATCCACTTGAAATGTTTCAGTTCCTCTATTGTGGCAATGGGATATCAGCAAGATCCTCCCGGTAAGGAGCGTTGGTGAACCTTGTATCAACACCACCTTCCATGATATCTTGGGATTTTGGTGGGTCGATGAACGTTACTACAACATCTTTACGAAACATAAGATAGATGACCGAGATAATGTAGATGGCCATCACGGGGAACACTAGCATCCCAACGAACACATTTGCAACTTTTGGCCATGTGCTATGGATTAGCCAATCCACAAATGCTGTGCTCAAGTAATAGATGTTAATGCCGATTATTCCAAGTCCTAATGCCCACGAGAAGATAATAATCTATGAATTAAGGAAATCAACCAGAATTAATTAATTTCAACTTATATTTCTCTCTTCAAGAGATCTAGTAATCTAACCTATGTAACTTAGAACAAATCAATGAAAATTACTACATTAATTATTATAACTCACAATTCTTGAGTTTTTATGAGGCCCCATTTTGGTAGCAGAGCTACTGAACTTGAGGAGTGGAATGAGTGCAAATGGAAGTTCAAAGGACAGGATCATCTGCAAAATATCAATAATATACTTCAAATAAAAACATCCATAGAGCTAGTAGTGTTATTAATTATAGTAGAATTTTAACTTGAAAGCTAGATAGATAGCGGTACAGACCGATGCAATGATAATCAGTCGTCCAGCTCCAGACGAGCCGCCAATTATTGACACTATTAGACTGGGCGTGATCGCGATGCACCTTGTTATCAAGTTTCTGAGCCATTTCCTCATCTTTAGGTCCAAAAATCCCTATAAAAGCAACATAATCTTGCTGCTATTAATTGGAACTTATTAACCATTTTATGAAGAAAAAAGGTGTCACTAATTAATAAATAGGGTTTTGAATTGAAGTCTTGTAACCTGCATAATAAATTGGCCTGCATATGTGCCTGTGATCGTTGAACTCTGGCCTGATGCTAGCAGTGCGATTCCGTAAAGAGTGGAGCTGGACTTCCCTAAGACATTCTGCTTGTGAAGAAAATTTATGAGTTCAATTTTTTGTTGGCATAATTAATAGTTATAATAAATCTAATTAACCGTACTTGAAGAAGAAATGAAGCGGAGTTAAGGTTAAGATCACTGCAACGATTCTTTGCGTCAGTTGATAGGTTTTCGGCTGAGCAAACCGTGCCAGAAACAGATATCATTGAGACATTGATCAAGAATGCTACAAATAGAGCAATCCCACTCTCTATTAGGAAGTATCTGCAAGCATCCTGTAATTCAACACATTATTAATGAAGTATCCATCCATGAAGAAATTACAAGCACTTGATGTTGGATGATTCTATTTCAGTTGTTTAAGGACTTACATTGATGCCACGAACTGAATTTGGTATCTTGCGAGAAAGAACAAGAGCCGAATGGAGAAAGAGATTATGCCTATTATATATTTAGGAGATCAAATGGATATTATTAATTAGAGCGTGGATCACAAATATATACAAATATTAATGAAGTTTTTTTGGAAGATATATCATACGGCATGACAAGTGCACCAAGTAGTGCAATGGCATCTCCGGTGGCGCCATGGCCGCTAAGTTTTGGAATGAACATTCCCTTTAGCACATCACCGGCTGGCGGTTTCACGTAGCTCATTTCTCCAAAGAAACAACCAGCCATCACAAATACCAGAATGGCTATCAATATTTCCAGCTTTCTCACCTATAGTATATATATACACACACGCACTGGTAAGTTAGAGCTCAAAAACATATCTATATATATTTATGAAGACTTGGGATCATGTGAGACCAAACTGTTTTCGTGAGACCGGTGTCACCAAAATTTTACACTTGAAACTTCACAGCAAAAACCTTCACAATGTTTTTGCTGTGAAGGTTCGGATTTTTTTACCTTCACAGTGTTTATTGTGAAGTTTCGAATGTAAAATCTTGGTCTCACCAGTCTCACGAAAACCAACTTGGTTTCTAGTTAACCTGAACCTAATTAATTCAACTTTTATTCAGCAGATTAATCAAAATTAATATTCACCAATCGGATTTAATTTGGTACGTTATGAGAAAGCTTAATTACCCCATATTTTTGGAGTCCAAGAAGGAGGAGGGTGCTGAAACCAGTGAGAAGAACTCCAACCCAAACCGGAATGTTGAATAAGATATTAAGTGCAAAAGCGGTCCCTATCACTGCATGCCAACATCAAAGGGAATTAAAACTTAATAATTCTATTATTAAAAACATACATACATACAGAAATAAAACAGTTAATTAATTAAACATATATATGATTGGTTTCATAGATAAGTTTAAAAAATCCATGCCTTCTGGAATATCTGCTGCTATGACTGCAATTTCAGCTAGCAGCCACAAGCAATACTTGACAAAAATGGGGTATTCAGCTTTGCATAACTCTGATAAATGCTTCCCTGAAATTAAGGAGAAAAAGAATTAATTAAAGATCACCGATTTTAAATATTTATTTTCATTTCCAATATATAAATAGCTAAACTAATTAACTCATGGGATATGATTGACTAATTGTCTTACCCGTGCTTACACCAAGATTTGCAGCAAGAGATTGAATCACCAGTGCGAAGATTAACCCGATTAATATCACCCAAAGTAGCTGAAATAGACATTTTCTAGATGCTCAAAATTGTGTTTTTATTCAAGTATAAGTATGGTTGTTCTTGGTATGAACGTTTACCTCGTATCTGTGGTCCGCTCCTGCTTGTAAATCAGTTTCCACTGCATAGAAAAAGAAATTCAAGACTTACTATCTATATATATAGACGTGGGATCACGTGAGGCCAAGCTGTATTCGTGAGAAGGTGAGACCAAGATTTTACGGTTGAAGCTTCATAGAAAAACACTTTGAAGTTAACCTTCACAATGTTTTTGCTGTGAAGGTTTTGATTTTTTTACCTTTACAATATTTTGCTATGAAGCTTTAAGAAATCTTCGTCTCATCAGTCTCACAAAAACAGTTTGTTCTCACATGAACCGAACCCTATATATATATATTAGAGAGAGAGAGAGAGTGAGAGAGAAATGAAGACTTACTGTTGCCAGGATCAAGATAAGCCAATGAAACTAGGAAACCAGGGCCAACAAATGATAGAAAACTTCTCCATCCAGGTTTCTAAAGATTGTAATTTTCAAAAGTAAAAATCAGATGAACTGTTAACAACAGATATAAGATCAAAACCATGGATCTTGAATAGGAAAACAAACAGAGAATTTTAACCCTCTTAAATTATATATGTGCAGGGTAAGAAATATTTGAATGATGGAGACCTGATCATCATTTACGTCTTTATGATCGTAATCTTTACTATTAACAATAGAAGTAAGATCGACAGCTGAAACACGGTTGCTGCCTCCGATTGTTCGTGATTCATGCTGCAGACCCGCCATCTCTGTATGTATGTATGTATGCCTATCTTAATTTGTGTTTATATATGTTACTAATTAAGATGACTACATATATATATGGTGGGAGCTGAGTTGATAGTATAGCTTTCACTTGAATTTCATACTTATAATATTGGGTTTTGTGGATAATGACCACCCCAGTTTTGAATCCTAAAAATTTCTTTTCATATATATGTGCATGCTTTAAAACAAGGACAATGCCGTTTTGAGACTTCCATATATTAAAAAATCAAATAGATGTAAGCACGTATGCATATATATACTTGCAAGCATAATACCACTATATTGGAATTATCATTAATTGCTATATTACATAAATACAAAGCCTTTTGCTCAAATTTGTATAACAACCATTTAAATATGTAATAGATACATACATGCGCTGCAGCGCGAAAAACTGAAAATTATACATATTAAGTTATACATATACAATTGAATTTTATGTATAAAGTTTTAAGGTCAACATATCAAAAACACTGAAAAAGATTCGTCCTATAGTGGGTCTTCAAACTCATAACATTTAAACTCATTTTGAAGGTTTTGATTTGATGATTATAATGGTATAATTTGTTAAAAAAGTTATTTCAATAATTCTTGAAATATTTGCTAAAAATATTTAAAAAGATGGAGTCTTTAAATTTCAATATTAGACTCAATATTAGAAAAATAATATCTTTAAATTAAAAATAGTATAATTAAATTAAAAAAACGTTCAATATAAAGAAAAACAAAAAAATTTATTAAAAACAAAAACAAAAATTTTAATACATTTTAGTTCATATATATTAATTATGTTAATATGATTAAAATGTAAATTGAAAAATGAAAAACTAATGGATAAAAAGTAATTTAATCAAGTAATTCTAAAAATAGAAAATGTAAATTATAAAATTAAAATTAATAAATTAATGAGAAATTGAGATAATTACTTTTTATCTATTAGTTTCAAATATGGTATTTATACAGTATTAATACGGTATTAAGAAAAAAATAAAAAATACAAAAGAAATACATGATGACATCATCAAATGGCTCAATTTAATTATTAATGATGTCAGCTAAAACTTCTTTTTAATAAATAGTATATATTATTTCAAAACTGTCGATTAGCATAAATCTCGTAAAATAATTTTAGGGTACATATTTATAGCATAAACCTGTTATAGTCTACATCAATATAGGGTCAAATTTAATTTCTTCCTAAAATGTCACATTAATTTTACAATAATATATTTTTCACATCAATTCAAGACCAAAACTCCCTCTTAATTTATATAAGAACACTAAGACCATCTCCAATGGGGTCACCAAATCTTACACTAAACACTAAATTTGGTATAAATGTTACTATTCACATCTCCAATGGGGTCACTATTTTTCACACTAGATTTAGTGTGATGAATAGTATCACTATATTTGGTGTAACACTGTTTTTAACACTACTTTTCAATGTAAAAGGATTTGGTGTAAAAAATAGTGTTACTCATTGGAGAAGATTTACTAGTAACACTAAATCTTACACTATTTATTACACTACTTTTGACATTTGGTGTAAAAAATAGTGTTACCCACTAGAGGAAGATGCTATAATCATGATTTCTTATAATATAAATAGCCTATTAATTAATATACGTTCTTTTTTCCGTAAGACACCAAAACAACCCATTAAATATTAAAGGTATAAAGCGGCATGATTTAATATAAAGACATAAAAATGCAAACCATGACGTGGCAATTAAAGGCATGAATCATACGAATTATTTCATACTAACTCACAAAATTAGGGACCGGCCATATTTTTGGAACCACTATCGTATCAAACCCAAACCGATACCAAAATTAGGGACCAGCCATATTTTTGGAACCACTGGTCATATCAAACCCAAACCGATACCATGTATTTGAATTGGAATATTTACGATCGAACAACATTTTTTTTTAATCTAGAAATGGTATTATTTCTTAAATAAATTAATTTTATATTTTTTTAATCAAGATATATCATCTCAGAAACTACTTAAATATTCTCCATAAACACGTTCTCTTACATAACCATCAAAAAGTTGGTACCCAACATTAGTGGCGGATGGATAACTAAGGGGTAGGGGCATAGACCCCCAACAAAAACCTCCAAAATCACCCACTAAAACATTGCCGTGTTCTCGAGTTTAATAAGGAAAGGAAATGGAAGGGAATCATTTCATTTCCTTCCAAATTCTCCTATTTTTGGGATGATAAGTTTTAAACCAAATTAAGCCTAAACTCTTGCTCCAAACCCCACCATTTCCTTCCTTAAACGAAACTCGAGAACACAAATTTCTAGCTTTCCTTCCAAACCTTTTCTTTTTCTTCGCTAAAAAAAACTCGAGAACAGGGTATGAGTTTTAGGATTAATTGTAATTTTAAACCAAAAATTATTAATGAGGCCCCTAATAATTTAAACGTGAGGCCTCAAATTCTATTATTGTCATCTATTTTTAATTGTTAGTGCAAGAAGTTATTAATTTAAGGATCAAATAAACTTTAATTTTCATCTTATAAGTCTTAACCCGCTTAAAATCAACTATTTCTCTTATTTTCTTTGTTATAATGCTAAGGATTTCTTTCTAACTGAATCTAAATTATTGAGATATTGCCACTAACTACTATTAATGTGTAATGTGTTCATTTGCTAATTGAAATAATCCAAACTGGTAAAAGATAATCAAAAACCGAACTAAATAAGTTATAATTATTCGATTAAAGGGAAGTGTTGAAGTCGAAAACTGAATAAATCAAAATTGTATTGGATCCTCACTAGCGACATACATTTTATTAAACTTTTGATTGTTTTGGATTGGTTTTGATTATTATAATAAGTTATAATTATTAAATATTTTGGTAAGTGATCCTAGTACTGAATTTACCTTCCCGATACTGAAACGAACCGATACATATAATTCGGTTTTTGGTCCTATTTTTAAGTCCCATGAAATTTCGGTACCAACCAATTTGGTTTCTGTCCGGGCCTAATCTCATCCCTACACAAAGTATTAAACATGTCTCTCAACAACTTTTTATATAATCATACATAAGTGTGTTTGTAGATTAATTTTATTTAAGCATTTTAAACATGTTCTTCAAAGAATATAAAAAGAAGAAATAAGATTTAAATTTTGCTAAAAAAAAAAAGTTAACTTTAACTTTCCCAACAGTTTTTTTATTTTTGAATTCAGAAAAGTAAAAAAATCCAATAAATTATTTTTTTTACAGTTAACACTTTTTTTATTTTAAATAATAAAGTCCATGAACAACTTTTAATAACTTGACGAGTAAAGTTTAATTTTCGTCCCTGAACTATCTGGATTTTAACATTTTTCGTCCTTAAATTAAGGAAAGTCGGAATCGACCTTGAAGTATGCAGTTTCGTTTTGGTTTTGGTCCCTCTCACTAACACCGTTAAGTTTTAGCCGTTAAACCTAAATAATGAGGGGTAGTATGGTCATATAACCTGTTTTGTTAATTTTTTGTGTCTATAAACTCCATAAAATTACAAGGACCTTTTATGTAAATGTATTGTATTATATTATATTATATATATATATATAATCCAGTACATCATCATCACCATTACTTGAAGAAATCAAAAACCCATCATCTAATACACAAAATATATATGTATATATACACACCCATTTGAAGAAATCAAAAATCCCATACCAAGAATCGAAAGAATCGATGAAACGATAAATACCCACCTAGGAAAGCCGGCGAGCAGATAGCGGCGGCTAGGGTTCCGGTGGGTTGTCAGCGACGCCAGCAGCAGATTCCGGCAAGCAGAGGCAGATTCCGGCGAGTAGAAGCGACAACAACAGATTTCAAGCTCAAACTCAAATCCACTCCGGCGACCTTTGGCCTCGCTCGCTACCTTCCGACGACCCCTCCAACGACCTCCGGCATCGCTCGCAACCTTCCAGCAAACTCCCCCACCCCTAATCTCACCCCCTCTTCTCCTGCCCTCGTCTTTACCACCATCTACGGTGACCATCTCCGGTGACCATCCCCATAATACACACCAGACGCACACGCCCCCGTTACCCATTGAAATCAAAGACCCAAATTACCCACTCCGATCACCTTCTCCGGTAACCAATTACCCATTGAAATCAAATTCCTAAATTAGGTTCAATAAACTCACCTTTCTCATTAGATTTCATAATACAGATCACATTCCAATACAAAACTTATATCCAACTTTAGAAACTCAAATCTAAACTCAAAAACTAAACCAAAACCCTAATTTGAAAACGCAAATAAAAAATCAAACCAAACATTATCAAAAACCTTCAACCAAAAGTGAAGTGGAATCAACTGTGATCGGAGTGGTTGCCGGAGAAAGAGACCAGAGTGGTTGCCGAAGTTCGTGAAGAAGATGACGGATGGGTGTGTTGATCTGGCGTATATCTTATATATATATATACTATTTACAAAACAGTCCCTATAGCTTGATGGGTTTTGTAGAAACAATAAAATAAAGAAAAGAGGTAAAATGACCGTATTACCCCTCATTAAATTGGGTTTAACGGCTAAAACTTAACGGTGTTAGTGAGAGGGACCAAAACCAAAACGAAACTGCATACTTCAAGGCCGATTCCGACTTTCCTTAGTTTAGGGACGAAAAATGTTAAAATCCAGATAGTTCAGGGACGAAAATTGAACTTTACTCAACAATTAGAAAAGCTCAAGATTTTAAAAGAAAAATCTCTAAAGACACATGGAGAGCTTGGAAATTCCCTTAAAGAAAAGGACTCGAAGTTGAAACACCGTGAGTGGACTGATTTAACATACTTTTGAATATAAGTGAAATAATAATAAATGATCAAAATATCATATATGAAATTTTCATACTTTTTTTTATAAAACTATAAATATTATATGATGACAAAATTAATGATAATATTCGTCGGGCAAAGCGATCACGACAACAGTAACGGTGATGGTGTTGCCTACGATGGTGCAGACGATCATAGTAGTGGAAGCAGTGTTGGTGATGGCTACTACGGTGGTAGGGGTAATAGTGGCAGTGGTAGCTGAGGCAATGGTGTTGTTAAGTGTGATGTACATTGTAGGCTACATTTATTGTAGTACTTTTTCTCTTTGAATACATGGTAGGAATGGAATTTTAATTCCATCACATATGTGAGTAGTGAGTACTAAATGATAAAAATCCCTAAATGATGGAATCTATGGAATTCAATTCCGTTCAGTATAAACAGAACAATTAAATGACATTTTTGATAAACAACTAAAAGTATTTTGTGAACGGAATTGGTAACTCCAAATTCTTTATACTCTTAAGGAATCTAGCATTGGAGGAAGAAACTCACATAAGGCTCCTGTTCATAGCATTGTGAATATATGTATGTAGAAAGAAATTTTGAAAAGTTAAATCTTCACTGAAACAACCACATATACTATTTAAAATACAGAATAAGTTTACATACATCCCACATTCATCATACCCCACTTCCGAATGTGATATACTGAGTGATATATTGAGCTCACTTGTTAGGTCAGGAAACCTATGTACACTATTACGACAACATAATAAAACATGTGAAGATTCATTATACAACAACATAATTTGAAATTGTATCTATAGTCGATGCACAACAATATACACTTTTAGATCAAGGACACATAAGACGTGTCACTTACTGAATGAATTTGTGCAAGAAACTCTGGTGATATTAACAAATCGAAACAAGAAAAAGATTTTGGAGAAAGTATGGCACTTACATCATTCCTACTTATCTCAAGGGAGGTTTTAATCGGTGAAACCTGCATTAAATGGTTTCTTATGTTACAATCTACAGGCTAAAAATATATGAATTATCATACAATTGAGAAACAAAATAGAATTTCGAGGCTCCAAAACCAATCAACACGAATCACGCGACTTTTCTGTAAAATCTATTATAACACATTCATTTGGAGGTCTGTTTGGTTTGTAGGATTTAATGGAATTTGGATATAATTCCATTCCAATCATGCATTTGATTTAAAAGAAAGTTCCTAACTCAAATCCCACAAACATCAGACTTATAAATCCCACGGAGTAGCTGGTATTTCACATGATCTTGTAGGATTTGTTTTTAGTAGTTTTATATGTTCAAAAAACATTCGTTTTGTAAAAATAAATTAGTAAAATGTAATTTGATTAATTTTATAACTATTCATAAATTGTCTATATAAAGTATCTCTAAATAACGAAATTCAATTATAATTCCAAATCCTAGAAACCAAACAAATCAAAAGATTCTAAATCCTTCCACAAAATTTAAATTCGATTACGTTCCATCAAAACCAGACGCCCTTGGATCTTTCTAATAATGTGATCAAGCGTATTGGGTTGGGAGAATTCCAAATTTAGGTAGTGTTCCCATATCCAATCCCTATGAATAGATTTCCTTGTCTTTTTTGTTGAACCCTCCTTTAGGAAATTTAATCACGGTGCATTAATTATAGCACAATAAATTTTATAAATTGCGGTCAAAAATATATATATGAGATCCATTTGCTATATAAGCACAAGTACTTGGTGTAGAGTAATCGCATGCTATACAATAAAATGTCCTAGACTGTTGAAGAGTACTAAATGGATAAAAAAACTATGGTCCTATCAAAAGGCATTACAATATATTAGGTAATCTAAGAGATTTATCTATGAAGTGGTGCAACCTAGCTAGCCACTACTTTGAAAACTATGTTAGACTACTTTCACATTGTGACCTAATAAGTTGTCCTACTTGGTTAATAAAACTTGTAGTTTGCCTAACGTTCTCTTAAAAGATTATTGTGACGTTTTAAAATAGGATGCCAATTTTTGGTCCTATAAACAGGAATTCAAAGAGTTGTGACATAGTAGTTGAGGCTCTGGAGATATGGTTCCATTTATTCAAGGTTCAATTCTAGACGTATGCAACAATTATGGCCACCGAGTTTATCAGGGCCGATTTTTACAGTCATAATTTACCGGGATTAGGCCCTACTTTCCCACAGGAATAAAAAACTTCAAGTCACATTTGGTATGTTATTAGGACACCTAAGGAAGACATTATGTCCTAAAAGATCAATTTTGTTGTGA
Organism: Centaurea solstitialis; assembly: GCA_030169165.1. Taxonomy (NCBI): domain Eukaryota; kingdom Viridiplantae; phylum Streptophyta; class Magnoliopsida; order Asterales; family Asteraceae; genus Centaurea; species Centaurea solstitialis. Next base: position 97,645,960 of record CM058040.1, read on the forward strand.
TGACTTTAATGTTACACGAATGATCCTCAATGTGAGGTGTATTGTGTACATAAATTAATGACCAATACAACATGGGCAACAAACTACTTACAAACTTGATGACGTATATTGCGAATGTTTTAGCAGATGAATCACGCAAATAACAAGTTAGGGGACATTTAACCCCAATGGGGCAGCCTACCAGTTAAGGCTTGGTGTTGGGAAAAAAATCCACTCAAGTTCGAATCCGGGGTGAGCAACCAGGGGCCACTGAGTGTTAATCCCAGGGGAGCATGCTTTAGCTCTCGGTAAAAATTACCAAGGATGTAGTCTGGGCAAAACCAGGTGAACCTTATCCAAAAAAAAAAGCTAGGGGACATTTATCAACACAAAGTCGTAAATGTTATATGGGTAAGAGTTACCACCGTCACTGGCCTTACTAGGTAAGATTCTCCATCATCAAATTAACGTAGTATAAGGTGTCGTTTGTTTTTTAAGAGGTCTAAAGTCTGAAGTATGATTTCACATCTAAAAAATAAGAGGTGGATGGTGCACCTCTTAAAATTCAGAGGATGACAAGAAGTTTTCAAACCTTTTCTTAAAAATAAAACAAATGGTCTTAAGTCTGCAAACCTCTTAATTTTCAGACTTAAGAGGTTTTAAGAGATAATTTAATAAAAACAAATAACCCCTAAGTGTCTCTTAACCGAGTAAGAGTCGCCACCCTCATTTACCAAATAAGATTATTGTTGGTAAAGACCATCATTTCTGACCATGTAACCATCTCTGACTCGGTTAGAGGCAGTAAGTGTCGGTTACATGATAAAAGATGGTAAGTGTTTAGTAACCAAAGTAGAGGAAAATAGAGAGAGAGATGGGTGTGAATACCTTGGTTGGATTTTGGAAGGAATTCTCATCCATTACATTAGTAGAGGAGAGGAGAGTCTTTGATGACCCAGAATAGTCTATCAAGTCAGGATCCAACCCTTCAATAGCTATCTTTAGATTCACTGTGTTACTCTCATAGTTTACAATCTGAAATGAACATCAGAAAAGGATTCACTACAATATAATCTTCCTCAAGCATAAGGCAAACATGGTTAATTTACTTTTGACTTGTTAATCCAAACACAACAAACTCAATAGATCCCACACCCCAAGATGACCTTTCCTCCATCTCAAGGGGAAGAGGTTGTTTTCGTAAAACCCTGGGCTTGTGGTATATGCAATGTAGCATCGAGAAAAATGTAGAAGCTAGGAAAAGACAAAAAGGGAACACACACTAAAACAAAATCGGGTTTATAGGACGCCAAACATGTCTCGGTTGTCCTATTGGAATTTTTATAAGACCTAAATCGATAGAACCAAACAATTGTACGTCATAAAGATGTTAACATAAGTTTATATATCGCATTTCAAAGTATTAACAAGTTCTTCATAACACTTTTGCAATAAAGTGTCATATTCTTTTTCAAAGACCACTTCTAAGATGTGTCCCACAAACACACCTTTTTATAGAACACTCTCAAATAGTGTCTTAAAAAAGGTTAATGGGAAATTAATTTCAAAATTGTCCTAAAAAACTTGTAAAGACACCAATAAAAGTTCTATAAACTTTTTGTAACACTTCAACATAGGAGACACACCAGTTTGGTGCTATAAACCTAAGCGGCCGTTTACCAAATGCTTACGCGGGGAAGTGCTTACCAGTAAAATTAAACACTATCACTTGGTAAGATTTTAGTCCGCAAAAATAATATTTATGCGACAATATAACCTATGATCATGAGTGCTAACCGTTGTAAGAGACAACGGCCATCACTTATGGGGTAAGACCTTTGGTCCTTGTCTTTGCTCAGACTGGGTAAGATTCTTTGTTCTTGCCCTATGCATCAGGTAAGATAATGTGGCTTGGTAAAAGCTTACCTAGGTAAGCGTTTGGTAAACGTCCCCAAGTCTTGTAAAGCAGTCTTGTAACACTTTTTACATAGAAGTGTAGAAAACTGAACACATGCATGTCACATATTACTATTGATCTTCATCCATAAGAATCCCCTATTTTTGGAATGTGTTGTTTGCAAGTTAGATGGAGAAAAGGGTTTATTCTACCTTTACTCTCAAATAATTGCTGTTATCGGTCGGGTTCTGGAACCAAATAGCCGATGCCATAAGTGAATTTGAAGAATTGGATTGGAGGGTTGAATTAAGAAGCGTCGCACCATTTGACATTGAGAAAAAACGTTGCATCCAGTAACTTGGCGTTCCATAAGCCCGGTAAGAATCAAACACTATTGCATCAGGCATCCACCTTAAACGCAACAAAAATTTTCGATCATTCAAAGTTCTAACCACAGAAAGTCAAGAATACAACTCCTGGAGATAAAAGATCACCTCTTGTCATTGGCATTCACAAACAAAGGTGCATTGCTTGCCATAGCCACAACATCACTGTGATAGAATAATAATAAAAAAAAAAACACTTCAAGATTCAAGTTAAAGTAGGACTTAAAGCATTGAACAATACTGAAAACAGAAGTGAAACATATATAGTACAAAAGCAAATATATAAATATATATAGGGGTTGTATTCGCTACAAACCATGAGATTCTTACATACTGTATATACAAACCAATCTCAACTATATATGTAGATGATCAACAGTGTATATTAATTCTGTTCCTAAATTTTATCTCAACCACATTTCATAACTGCCATTACAACAAAGTAGAGCTAATAGGACGCCTAAAATAAAAAAACTTCCTAATAGAGTATTTTATAGGACGCTATTTATAGGACCAACTACAAAAGCGTCCTATAAACTCAATTTTGTTGTAGTGCGCCTAAAAATTAACTCATGGGATATGGGTTCATGGATATTTTAATGGTCTTTTTATTTCTTTTTAAATAGTGGCATTCTTATACATGTCATAACTCATTAGGTCGTGAATTTTTAAAAAGAAATAAAAAGACCATTAAAAGTCAATTAACCAAAGAACATGATAGATAGAGACGTACCTATTCTTCTCTACCCCAATGAGAAATCCAGCTTCTGCTAGCGCTGCTAAAAGACTTCCTGAACCCGCATCTTTTCCGGTTACGGCATACTCGCTTACAAAAGCCTGAAATCATTAGGTGTCACATTTTTTAACATAAGAAATATTGTAACAATTTGCAACACAAATGTACTAACCTTGGGACCAATCCGTGATGTATGATCAAATTTATGAGCCAGAGAAAACATATTGTTGGCATTTTCATAAACCTAACAAGAAAAAATTAATATAATTGCTTCATCTCTTAATTTGTCAAAGAATTATGAATCTTGTTGAATAAAGAATTTCTCTCTTACATGATAATCATACATCTCTGCAGGATGGTCTAATTGTGTGTTTGATCCATCACAGTTAGAGATCACTTTGATGTCTGGATAAGCTTTGCTTATAGCAACATAGAACTTAAGGTAATTTGCTGTCCCAAATAAGAGCATGTGTTACATCACCTTTACAAAACCAGAAATTGGCCAAAATGGCCGTTGTTCAGGTGCCAATTGGCCTCCTAACCATTTCTCTCCATTTTTTTCAATATGTCAACAACATAGCCATAATATCCAATTCCGTAATTATGGAATTGGATATTATGGATGTGTAGATATTTATGTAAAGTTAGGAGAGAAATAGATAGGAGGCCGATGGCCCCCAACAACAGCTATTTTGTCCAATTTCCCTTACAAAAGTATGTACGGTTAAAACAAAACAAAAAATATGCATACCACGGTAATTGCCCCTTCCACAATCTTGGTTTCCAATAGCAATATGTTTCAAGTTAAAGGGTTCTGCATGCCCCATATCGGCTCGAACAGACCCCCATGTTGAATTGGGATCACCTCTAGCAAACTCAATACCATCAAGTGCATCCTGAAAACATCATCCTCTTATTAAAACCAAAAACATGAGACAGTAGGCGAAGTTCAACCACAAAACTTGTATTAAATGATCGATACATGTTCTTGACTACGAATATTTATTTTCACATTACATACACTTAGAGATCGTTTACAAAACACTTACCCATGCTTATTGGGTAAGAGTTTTCTTCTTCACTTACTGGGTAAGATTCTAGGTCAGTGTTATGCCTCTTACAAGATAAGAGTCTCGATCTTTGCCATGGTCACCCGGTAAGGTAAGTGACACCTAGTAAGCACTTACCTGGTAAAAGTTGGGTAAACGGCATCTATATTGCATTAGTTATATCCACATATAGAGTCAGGAAACCTTTACGGCTATAACTCAAATCAAACGAACCCAATGAGTCCCACATGGAGTATGATAGAAGGAATGTCAAATAATTCAGGGTTCTAAAACCTTTTACATTTCAGGGTCTTTATGGTAAATTTTAGAAAACTGAATAAAGGTAAGGTTAAATTTATCAACCCCCTACTCTAAGGTATAAAATTTTCTATGCATCATTAATTTCATGAAAGTGATTTTTGACTCAAAAAAAAAACTAAACTAGAGGAGTAACTTTACTGGTTTGACTTTCACCCATATGACTATTGTTTGAGAGGAGACTTGTAGATCCTAGTAACATCATCTCTTCCATATATTGACATGTTAATTCAGATGTTAAAAGCAACAACAAGTACCTGCACGAAAGGCGTAATGTTGGACGGATCGACTGCTTCTTGTTGGCTTAATCCTTTGGAATATTACAAAGAAAAAAAAAGAGGATTAAGATAAGAACTATACATGGAACAAATATTTTCAACAAAAGATAAAGATCATGATAGTACCACTATTCAATACCCATATTGGTGAGGCACCCAAGTCCTCTGCCAGCTGTAAATTAAAACATATAAGCATTTCAAATTTAACAAGAAATTAAATAGCAATAAACATATATATATATATATATGTATGTATATGATGTCACCTGAAGAAATTCAAAGTGGCCAAGTCCATCATCAGTCCAGTAAGACCATACATCACCAAAATGGCCTGGTCTCTCCTCCCACGCTCCAACAGTATCCTTCCAGCGATACGCATTTCTCAAATATATTCCTTCAACAAAACTGCCACCTAATTTACAAGAAGTTATATCATTTTTAGAGTTATGGCATTTATCAAACTCTTATCGAAAAATGACAACATAGAAAGAAACCACAAAATATAGATACAGGAGTTGTTAGCAATCTTACCCAAAGTGTCAATTTAGCTATTGATGCAATTAATGAATTCAAAGATTGTTTAAAAGGTGTTATCATGTTGAGTTCAAGTCACTGTCATTTCCTTGGCCATCAAGGTTCTGATGGCGCTATATTTAAGGAAAGGAAAAGGAAACAAAGGGAAGATATGATAATTGTATAGGGTGGTCTGAAAGATGCATCTTACTTGGGAAGCCTTACATACATACATACATACATACAGACTATATATGCAAATCCAAAGGGAAAATCAAAATAACAACTACAAAAACCATTGTAATTAAGATGGATTATTCCAACAGAAGTGATGCTCAAGTAAAAGCGGCCTAAGCTGAAAGACTTCTCGCAGAACAATTAAATGTACCTGGAAACCTGATATACCCTGGCTTCAAATCTGCAACCATCTTAAAAAGATCATTTCTGTAACCATGCCCCTGGTCCAAAAGTAATTACCATGTTATAGATTTATCCTGAACAAGAAGATAAAAATGCCCAACTAAAATGATTTTGATGCCAAAACAATCAGAACATGAAGATTTTGACGACAAAACATAATGTTAGTTGTATGTAGCAGTCCTAGTTTTAGTGAAGTTAGGATTTCAAGTCCGGTAGGAGCATAAATTAACAGAAAGAGAATGGTAAATGTAGTATCTTGGAAATTATTAAGTGGTCCTAGCCCAATCTACCTAAGAAATTTCATAGAAGTTTATAGTTATGCTGATTTTATAGCACAAGATAAAGATAGTGTTACAGGAATGTGGTGGCTACCCCCCTCCTCACAATACGGTGACACGAGTGAATTGGTTCCTTCATCTTACAGATCTCTTGAGAATTGAAATTATGATGTGAGAATATCTAGAACCCCATTAGATTACTACTCTCCAAAAGAACCATTAAGGAGACCAACATAAAAGAATTGGTCCAATTCCTGTTGGCACTATGAGAAATGGAGAAATATGAGCTAAGTGAACATACCTCATATGTATCCATGGGCATCAGAGAAACTTGATCAAACCATATGACACCTTTTTTGTTGGTTTTCAACTCTAGTCTTGAATTATGATTTGTTGCTTTTGCTTCCAATGCCACCTCCATTCTTTTCCAGTTTGAAACATCGGTAGCTCTTGAAGAATTAACCAATAATAAAATCTTTGATTAATTGCCTGAATTCTAATCCATTATATATATATAATTCAATGAATATACTCACATAATGTTTGCAGTAGCCAATGTCTGCACTCCAGTCAATGACACCGTCACATTTATCGAATTTAATGAACGAATATACATAACTAACTTATAGGTCTTGCCTGTTTCAATATTCTGTAGATTAAGATAGCAAACATTTAAAATACATATCACAAGATCATTGATTTAATTAAACTTATGATAATAAGGTAATTTATCTGTAATTCTTACCATTCCCCAGTATCCAGGATTGTATACTGTTGCAAATAACGACCACACCACACTCGATCCAACCCGGTTAAACCGAATCAAGACCGAGTAGAAACTTAGTCGAGATTAACCCAAGACCCAAAATAAACTTAAACGAGTTTATATGCGGAAAGAAACGATAAACATGAACTCTCAACGGAAATGATAATAACCACACAATAATTATTGTAACTTGACGAAAAATAAAGAGGAAGAGAAACGACACAAGATTTACGTGGAAAACCCAAAACGGGAAAAACCACGGGCGGAGGAGACCACCGAGAAATTCACTATACTTCGATGATTACAACACTTGAGAAAATGAGAGACAATGAAGATTATTACAGACTGAAAATGCTAAACTAACTTAGCTATAATAGTTGGGAGAATATATATATATATATATATATATATGATGTGTGTCTGATGTTGTTTTTGGTGTGCATTTATTCATGGAGAGCATCACAATTTATAAGGGAATTGTGCTTGGTGACCAAGCCAGAAACGTGGCCTCCAGGAAGGGAGTGTTCTCCAAGTTTGATGATGACCTCACATAGATGACATCATATAGATGACATCATTAGTGTGATGTCATTAATCCATCCATTATTTGAGTAAAAGATAATTACAATCTCCACCTTTTTACTCTAAATAATGGATCATCCCAACAACCAGTCAACTTCACGAAACAAAGCTCCAACACAAGTTTTCTCCTCCTCCGCCTGCCTGTCACTGATTACTTCTCACCACGAATTCCGACCAAGTCTGAAAATAAATCAAACTTAGCCGTCGGAAGAACTTTGGTCATCATGTCGGCCGGATTATCGTGAGTAGATATCTTCCTCACCTTGAAGTCTCCCTTAGCGATGACCTCTCGTATGAAATGATAGCGCATATCAATATGCTTGGTGCGCTCGTGGAGCACTTGATCTTTCGTTAAGAATATAGCACTCTGGTTATCGCAGAATACTGTATCCACAGTAAGCTCATCATCGCTAAGGCTACTGAATAACCCTTTCAGCCATATCGCCTCTTTAAAACCCTCGGTAACAGCCATGTATTCAGCCTCAGTTGTAGATAAAGCAACCGTTGGTTGAAGAACGGCCTTCCAACTGATGGCACATGACCCCATCGTAAACACGTACCCGGATAGAGAGCGGCGGCCATCCATATCTCCACCATAGTCAGAATCGACATAACCCTGAACACCATCTCTTGAAGTCCCAAAACACAAGCAATGGTATCTAGTACCGGATAGGTACCGTAGAACCCACTGAACTGCCTTCCAGTGCTCTTTGCCCGGATTAGCCATATAACGGCTCACCATGCTTATAGCATAGGCAAGGTCCGGTCTTGTACAGATCATTGCATACATCAATGACCCAACCGCACTAGAGTAAGGAACCCGAGACATATCATTCTTTTCTTCATCAGAAACAGGGCATTGTTTTGCAGATAATTTGAAATGAGCAGCAATAGGAGTGTTTACCGCTTTGGCGCCATCCATGTAGAATCTCTTCAACACCTTCTCGATGTAGCTCCTTTGACTGAGTGTCAAAGTACCCGCCTTACGATCTCTTGAAATCTCCATGCCGAGAATCTTTCGAGCTTCTCCCAAATCCTTCATTTCAAACTCCGCATTTAACTGATCCTTGACCTGTTGGATATCTTTCTTGTTCTTTGAGGCTATAAGCATATCATCCACATAAAGCAATAGATATACAAACGAACCATCTTCACATTTCTTTATATAGACACAACTGTCATATAAACATCGTGAGAAATTATGTGTCGTCATAAAGGTATCAAACCTTTTATACCATTGCCGTGGTGACTGCTTCAACCCATATAAGGACTTCTTTAACCGACAAACCAGATCTTCTTGACCAACACTCACGAAACCTTGAGGTTGATCCATGTAAATTTCTTCCTCCAGTTCACCATGTAGAAATGCAGTTTTAACGTCTAACTGCTCAAGCTCAAGATCATGCAATGCAACTATGCTCAACAATGCACGTATAGAAGAATGCTTGACAACCGGCGAGAATATATCCGTGAAATCAATACCTGGAATCTGACTGAATCCCTTTGCCACAAGACGAGCCTTGTATCTGGGAGGCTCTATGTCTGGTATCCCTTCCTTCTTCTTGAAAAGCCACTTGGACTTGACTGCCTTTTTGCCTTTGGGAAGAAGAGCGAGCTCCCACGAACCATTTTTCTGTAGAGACTCCATTTCATCATGCATTGCCACAATCCATTTTTCTGAATCTTTAGAATCAACCGCTTCAGTATACGTAGATGGATCCTTATCTGACTCGATCTCGAGGGCAACACTAAACGCACAAGCTACCACCTCAGCTTCAGCAAACCGTACAGGACGGGTTACTTGTCTTCGACCTCGATCCCTGGCGATGCAAGGTTGTGGCTCGGGTGGTGGCGAATTAAGAGCACCATCACCCTCACTACAAGACGGCGAAGACGAAGACAGTTGTGAGACAGTAGGAGACGTCGTCGAAGGACCAATAGACGTCGTCGAAGGACCAATAGGCGTCGTCGAAGGACCAACTGGTAACTCCACCTCCACTCGAGATTCCTCAGAAGAACAAGGAACATCTTCATTCGGCTGATCAGAAACGAAAGGCTTGCACAACATAGAATTTTCGTCAAAAGTTACATCCCTTCTAACAATGGTCTTTCGGGTCTCTGGACACCATAGCCTGAACCCTTTTACACCGGCTTTGAAACCCAGAAATACACATTTAACGGCTCTTGGATCAAGTTTTCCATTGTCCACTTTGGCATAAGCGGGACAACCGAATATCTTCAAGTCAGAATAATTTGCAGGTTTGCCCGACCACACCTCAAACGGTGTTTTCTTGTCAAGGGCATATGAGGGAGAGCGGTTAATGATGTAACAAGCAGTTGATGCGGCTTCGGCCCAAAACGATTTTGCCAAACCAGAGTTTGACAACATGCACCGAACTTTTTCCATGATCGTTCGGTTCATGCGTTCCGCAACACCATTTTGTTGGGGAGTGTGAACCACCGTATGGTGTCTGGTAATGCCTTGACTGGTGCAAAAGGCATTAAACTCCGCCAAACAGAACTCTAGACCATTATCGGTCCGGAGATATTTGACATGCTTGTCGGTTTGCTTTTCTACCATAGTCTTCCAATCACGGAAGGAAGCAAACACATCATTTTTGTGTTTCAAGAAATAAGCCCACACTTTACGCGAGTAGTCGTCGATAATCGTTAGCATGTAAAGTGCACCACCATGCGACGGTACTCTCGCGGGACCCCATAGGTCAGAATGCACGTACTCGAGAATCGCCTTGGTCGTATGAGTTGAGCTCGAGAATGACACCTTCTTTTGCTTCCCAAATACGCAATGCTCACAGAATGGAAGCTTCTCGAATGCTTGGCTACCCAAAAGCTTTCGTTTGCTCAACTCCATCATACCGGCTTCACCCATGTGCCCGAGTCTCATGTGCCACAACTTCGTATTATCGACATTTGAAGGAATCGATGAAGCTACGTAAGCATCTCCCATGATGGTAGTGCCTGTCAGAATATACAGATTAGCACCCTGTCGAGTGCCTTTCATGTAGACGCGATTACGTCTGATCACTCGGATTACTCCATTTCCACCGACGAACTTGTAGCCTTTGATATCAAGACTACTGAGTGAAATCAGGTTCCTTCTCAGCTCGGGTACATGCCTCACGTTACCCAAAGTTCGGATAACCCCGTCGAACATCTTGATACGGACATTACCTCGACCCACAATCGTGCATATATGGCCGTTTCCAACCCGGACCGACCCTGAGGATCGTTCATAAGTTGAAAACGAGTCACGGTTTGGGCACATGTGGTAGGTACATCCCGTGTCAAGAATCCACTCGGGTGGTGAAACATTCACCTCATCAGAAACGACCATCAATTCGCCCACATCATCTTCAACTACGTCGGCGTGAGAATGGCTAGAAGAGGCGGTTTCTTTGCCTTTGTTTTTGTTCTGTAACTTGTAGCATTCATCAATAACGTGACCCTTCTTTTTACAGAAGCTGCAAAATTTTCTCTTGACCTTGGATTTCGACTTTGATCTCCCCGGGCTTTGGAAGTCTCTATCCGTATGTCTCCCTCTGACACTAAGGCCTTCGGCCGCCTTAGTTACGTTAGCAATCTGCTTCATCTTGTCTTTGGAATCCAAAGCAACGATGACATCGTCTAGCACAAGTGTATCGCGGCTATACATGATCGTGTCACGGAAGTGACTATAAGAATCAGGAAGCGATGTTAACAGGAACAAAGCTAAATCATCGTCTTCGTATGTCACGTCCATATTCTCTAAATTGCAAACCAATTCTTTGAATGTGGACAAGTGACTAGACAATGAACTACCCTCCGCCATCTTCAGATAAAACAAACGTTGCTTTAAGTGAAGTTTGTTTGGTAGGCTTTTCGTCATCAACAACTGCTCCAGTTTTAGCCATATTGCCGCCGCCGAAGTTTCCTTCAGCACATCTTGCAACACATCGTGAGATAAGTGTAAACGGATTTGAGATTGCGCCTTCAAATCCTTCTTTATCTTCTCTTCGGGAGATAAAGACGTCGGCATTTTCTCGACGCCCAAAAGTGCCTCATCAAGTTCTAATTGGATTAGAACATCCCTCATTTGAACTTGCCATAATGGAAAGCGAGTATTTCGATCAAGTTTTGGAATATCGAACTTCATCGATGACATGGTTTTTACCAACGATGAAGAGACCCAATCAAGAATTCGAAAACGTAGTTTATCGAAAAAAACAAAACCCGAAAAGCTCTGATACCACTTGTTGCAAATAACGACCACACCACACTCGATCCAACCCGGTTAAACCGAATCAAGACCGAGTAGAAACTTAGTCGAGATTAACCCAAGACCCAAAATAAACTTAAACGAGTTTATATGCGGAAAGAAACGATAAACATGAACTCTCAACGGAAATGATAATAACCACACAATAATTATTGTAACTTGACGAAAAATAAAGAGGAAGAGAAACGACACAAGATTTACGTGGAAAACCCAAAACGGGAAAAACCACGGGCGGAGGAGACCACCGAGAAATTCACTATACTTCGATGATTACAACACTTGAGAAAATGAGAGACAATGAAGATTATTACAGACTGAAAATGCTAAACTAACTTAGCTATAATAGTTGGGAGAATATATATATATATATATATATATGATGTGTGTCTGATGTTGTTTTTGGTGTGCATTTATTCATGGAGAGCATCACAATTTATAAGGGAATTGTGCTTGGTGACCAAGCCAGAAACGTGGCCTCCAGGAAGGGAGTGTTCTCCAAGTTTGATGATGACCTCACATAGATGACATCATATAGATGACATCATTAGTGTGATGTCATTAATCCATCCATTATTTGAGTAAAAGATAATTACATATACACCAACCCCTCCAATGGGACAACCATCGGCATCACAAAGCACCTCCATCCGAAGTGCAACAGGATTTCTTTCGAAGCATGAAGAAAGGTCTGTTGACACTCTTACCAACGAGTAATCCCCAATGATTGACCAAGGATCAATAATAGAAGGAGAATGCCGTCCACCAGATTCAAAACCTACGTCCAAAGTTCCATCATAAGTCTTAAGTGTGTTGGTTTAAAGAGAGTAAGAACCAAATGATCGAACTACATACATACATTTCAACGAAGAAACTTGATGGTAATTGATTATTGTTCGTAACAAGAAAAACAATTCATGCTGAGTTGAAATTACCTCTGTTGCTTACCAACTCAGCCCACAACCCGCCTGCACCAGCATGGTTGATCTCCTAAAAAATAGAAAATTACTCAAAGTTTCAAATATACATGTCAATGTAAATGAAGTCTTATAGTTTAGTAACCATAACCTAGTTTCATGTGAAAAATGAAGTCTTATAGTTTGTAACTAACTAATAAAACTTGTTAACATGTACCTCAAAGGAAACACCAAATAGATTTTCTGGCATCTTCCTGCTTGATGCTTCTCGAGAAGCATTTACAAGCAGCAATGCTTCTGTATCCCACAAAATCGACGAACATTGGATGAAAGCACAAGACAAAGTGAGAAGCCCAAGTATGAGTGCTTGAAGACCACTGCTTGAACTCATTACTTCTCTAAAGGAATCTTGAATATTTTCGGTGTGTGACTATCATAGCAAATTAAAATGGAGAATTAGAATGAAATGAAACCCCCAATTCAGTTGCATTCTACATTAATCCCATCAAAAGCACAACCACACACAATTGACTATTGTTATTGTTGTGACATAACCACATGATTCATGAAAGCATCTAGTACAAAACCCATATATGGCAATATAAGAAGAGAAATACAAAACAGAGATGATTTTCAAAGGACTTCTTTTTTTTTTCTTTTTTCTTTTTCATAAGAGGCTCTCAATAAGCATTTACTGGCTAAAAGACGCTTAATAACAATCTATGTTAATGGTCGAGAACATAATCCAAAAGGGTAAGTGAAGGTAGTAATTATTTCCTTGATAATCAAGAATCCACCATTAATATACCATCTACAAGAATCCACCATTAGTAGTCACCAAACATTTGGAATAATTTGATTGTTTTTATTAATCCATTTATTCTCCTTGTTCTTTTTCCAAAGTAGAACTTTTTGGAGATGGAGGAAATACATGTTGTACCAATAATAGTAAACAGATGATTCATTTTAAGACATAAGGTAACTAATAAATTCTAGCTTGTTTGGTTGGGAGCAAAGCTCAAGTCAAAAAGTATTGAAGAACAAACAAGCCCAGAAAGGAGCAATTAGCAACTAATCCCATATCCCAGATGAAAAGATATGCAAATAAGCAATTGAATCAAATGGGCAATTTAGTTAGTGGTCAAAGAACACAAATATGCAAATATCATAAAACAAGATCAAATACATGATAAAATAAAAGAAAGGGAAATAAGTTGTTACTGGGATACATGCAGTGGATAAAGAAGATGACCTTTCAATGGAGAAAGCAATTAAGTATATGAAGATGATGATGGAGGGAAATTAACAGTGAAGAAAAGATGGCCTTCTCTGTACGGAACAAGTTTGAATTTATTGCCAGCAAAACGATAATATGTTACATATAAATTGTATCCAATAAGAAACTTATTTTCAAAAGCTCCTTTTTCTTAATCAAATAATTAAAAGATAGTTTTATAAACAATTAACATGATATAACTTTGTAAAATATATATATATATATATACATATATATATTCTTGCAAAAATATTATTAAATTGTTTGGGATATATTTTGACCTTAAAAATAATACAATTAATAATTTATAATACTTGATATTAAAATAATAATATCATTTAAATATAGAATTAAAATGTTTATATATAATACATTAGATAAGTTTGATGCTTAGTTTTTGTCTTTGCTTTCACGTAAGCATGTTTATCCCTTTTATTTTGTGCAAAGCATACAACTTCGTCAAAGTAGTTAGTGGATGGATCACATCAACTAACTCTTCCAAATAAATGTTGGACCCCAATTAATTTAAATCCCTTATTTCCATATTTAGCAACAACGTTGTTATTTATTTGTTTCAAAATAAATGCTAGACGTTTTTATATATGTTTGTCTAGTTTCAAAAGTAAATGTATAAATGTTTAAAGCTACGAACGGAGATAGACTAATTACAGGTAAAAGTTGTTATTTAGTTATATTTTAGGATTAATGGATTATTAAATTCATAGAATTTGTTATTGAAAACAAATATGTATGATATCTTAAATGATCTGGTGAATTACTTTAGAAAAATTAAGTGATTTGTGTTGATTCCAAAAAGGTTCCACAAAATGATAAATAGTTTTGTAGAAAGGGATATGAATACAAACATAACTTTTCTATTTTTAAACTTAATTTTTAGATAAGTATAATTTAAAGTTTAACAATGTTTTCAGATAAATAGAAGAATTTAGATTTTGGATTCAAGTTCTAGATTTTATAGTCTAGGTTTACAAAGTTTCCAACAAGAAGTTCAACGTTTTGTTTCGAAGCTAAAATGAATAAGTTATATGGCCAAAACAATAACCACCGAGAGTTACCAAGTTAGTTGAGTAATGAAACAGTTTCAGGGGAGTTCAAATTGTTTTATGAAAACGTTGCACATATCAAAAATGAGTATTTTGAAGTATTAATATGTTTTGCTTGCTATTTATCAAATGTGTAGTATTTGACAAAAAAAATTATTTAGTAAATTTTGGTTAACGAATCTTGTAAAAGTGACTACATTTGAGTTGTGGATATTTTGGTGAATAAACCTCAAGAATGTGTTCCTTTGGTGATTTATTATACAAGTCGAGTTTATTTAAGGATTAATGCATTTTCTCGTTCTACGTGAAAAATATCTCAATGTTCATTTAGTCATAGCTGGTTGAACCACCATAAATTAATGTCGATTGTCATTCTCTCGCTCTACGTGTTGTTTGTGGTTGATATATGTCCTAGCAACTATTTTATGCTTGTTGTATGTGGTTTAAATTTGTGTGAATAAGCAAATATTAAAACCAAACTTAAAATATTCGCATTTATTTGTTGATGTTTGAAATAAGATTTAATCTATGTCTTACAAACTAACTAGTATATTGTAAGCCAAAAAGTTGAATCTTGACTCAAACATTAGATTAAATGGTGACTAATAAGTTGGATATTAACCCAAACATTAGGTATTAGATGGTAAAGTCGACACGTTTGGTTTTGATAAAAACCACCGGTTAATGTAGATGGTATCGTGTAGTCATAGAATTAATGGTCATTTAGAGTGCGTTTGGTACACTTGACAGGATGGGACAGGACAGGACAGGCTTGTCCCATGTTTGGCAGACATCTTTGTAGAACACACCAGAACTAAGTAGAACAAGACTGGGACAAGCCTTGTCCCATCTTACCCCTCTGGAACTAAGTAGAACAGAGTCAGATTTACCATTATACCCCTCAAAATACAGATTGATTTTCTCTTTCTTTATAATTGCCTCATACTTAGGGGTGAACAAAACTCAACCAAATCCAAAAAACCGAAAATCCGATTAAAAAAATCTCGAATCTACCTGACCCACATAACTCGAACTAACACAATCTTCGAAATCCAACTTTATGACGAGTTACATGGTTCGGGTAGGGTCTCCGTACCCATTACCCGAACTCATCCGAAACCCGAATAAAACCTTTTATTAATATTTTTTGTAACTTTTTTATGTAGATCTTTGAGATTTGAACTTTTTTTATTAGTTTTAAGTGTTTAATTTATTTTTTAGCGTTCACACTATTTCTATTTTCTACTAATTTGGTGGAAAAAGAAAATAAAAACATATATTGTTAAAATCCGAACTTGAACCCGATTAAATCCGAATTCAACATGGTCCAAAATACTTGACACCTAATTTTGATTTTTTAGGACAACATTTCATACCCGAAACTCGATCGAAAATACAACTAATAATGTATATTGCTACTTTTTATCTTGCAAGTTATGATTTTTGATTATATACTTTATTATAGTCTTGTTGATTCATAGATTAGAGTTTTTTATTTTTTTATTAATTTTCATTTAGATAGACTATTAGGTAAAAGATGCTAAAAATTTCAGCAGGGGTAAAATGGTCATTTAAGCAGTCATGTTCTGTTCAGTCATGTCCTGTCATGTATTACCAAACGCTGAACATCTGTTCTGTCCTATCCTGTCCTGTCCTACCTTGTCCTGTCTTGTCCTGTCTGCGTACCAAACGCACCCTTAAGTATATAAGACACGATCGAAAAGAAAGAAAAAAAATGAAAAAGAACCACTGAAACTTATTGAAAAGCTAGATTCCAAGTTGGTTTAAAATTCATCAGCTAGGGCTTTCGAGTAAGTTGGAAAATGTCAAGTATTGTTTGAGACTAATTTTGCCATCCCTAAAATTTCAGGATTCACCATCTTTGTCAAAATATTGTTGCGACTTGCAAGCAAACGACTTACCATATCCTAATAGGTCGAAGATATCCAAATAACCGATTTGCAGCCTAGCATTATTATAGTAATGTGACCATGAACAATGGCATTCCGATAAAGATTCAAGAAAAATACGTACACCCCATAAATGTCATATTCAATCAGGAAAAGCTCCATAAGTAGCTGCTAGGCTAGGCTACGGGTTGTGTCTGTATTAGCCAGGGGGCCAGTTCATTTGTCGTCCTCCAAGGAGGTGAACGTGAATATGGTAAACGGATTGGCCTGCCAAAAAAACATTCATTGTTAACCACTAGCAATTAAGTAATCATGTCTTGGAAATTCATTTAGAAACAGTAAATAATTTGAGAACCAAGTATTCAAGATGAAAATCTATAAATATTATTTATCATGAATGATTTGGTTAAATAGCTTAGCTATGGTACATACATCCATTTGGGCCGTCGTTGATGACAATTCTGTATCCTTCTTCAAGACCTTCTTGCTTTGCTACAACCTTTGCAGTGTAGAGAAGATGACCAAGAATTTCACAATGCCTCTCCTCGGCCTACAACATCACATGCATTTAGTTGCAAAATTATATTCCGATTATGTATGTGAAATGACAATAGAAAAGAAATATCATTATCTATTTGTTACTCCATCAAAATTAAGATGATTGCATGTTTGACTCCTCACCAGTTCAATACAACAAGTTTATGACTACTTATCATCAACAAATCATAGCAGCATGATACACACTAAACAAGTTGCAGTAAAATTGAGTGTATTACGTAGCAATTGAATGAATAACTCAGATGTTTTTAGCTTTCAAGATCTCTCCCAAGGCCTCCGCCAAAACTTATCGATCTCTCCCTCAATTTCAGCCAGCCCTCTTATATATACTAATACCCGACAAAATGAACAGCAGCAGGAGCTAGTGCCAATGAAACAACATCAACACCATTATTTCTGAAGCACCAATAGCAGCAACAGATTGAGGGGGAAAATATTAAAGAAAAGAGGGAGCAATGTGTCCTGGGGAAATATAGTTTTTTTAACATCAATCGGTCTACTCACAGCAAGGGTTTATTTTCACTGAGATAAAAGGAAGGGGATTGTTGCCAAAGAAACAAGCAGGGGAAGTAGAGATAAAGGGATTTTCTCGATCTGAAATCACAGTTAAAAATTGGGGGATCAGAGGGTGATTAAGGGTACTCAGAATGACCTACACTTGGATAGCAAAAGGGGCCTACACATCTTAACTGGATCTACTGTAAACATCAAGACATTTTCAGGGAGTTCCCTTGGGACCATCAGGCTTGATTCTGTGTTTGAAATTGTATTTTGGTATTTGTGTAAACAACATGAACCTGGAAATAATGTATTCTCCTAAATTCCTAATAGTGAAAACGAAGAGTAGTTCAATTTAAGATTGGTTGAGTTGGTTACTTGAAGCTTAGATTCCTTTGTGGCAATTGAAGCGTTTGTGATATTACATGTTTGATTTGTTCGTGGTTTGGCACCCATCTGTTTGATTCATCTAGTCAGAATGATGACTGGAGGGATCATCCTAATGTGTTGCTCATGAACAGACACTGCAGGGTGTTTGCGGAATATGCTAGCTTTTGCATCTAGAAAATCATCATTTCATTATTCCACTAGGCACCATAAGCACATGGGTATTGAGTAGGTATTAATCGGTGAGTTAATAAAATTGGAAGATTGTTGATATGTCAAAATTATGTTAGTTAAGCATGTAAGCGCTGCATTAGTGAACTTAATGGATTGGATGATAAAAAATTTGATGTGCTGTTGGATGATGTTGATGTGAACGTGCATGCTAATTGAGTTTACAACCTGTGGTGGATTAATTTACTAATAACAATGATATGATGATTGTAAGAGGATAAACGTTGAACAAAATGTGTGGTGTAATGTGGAAACTTGAACTTAAGACTGGTATAGGCATATATTGGTTGCACACCTAACTTAATTATGAAGCTAAATATCACATGCATTTGCATCATAGCGTAAGGGTGTGTACGTAGTAGTGAATTCGGTAAGATCAGAAGATTACTAATACCTTAATGTGATGTTAGCATAACAAACATTAGCATCAGTTAACTTCTTAATTGCATGATGACTTCAAGAATTCCATCTTCAACTAAATCTCAATTATCCAATATCCACGTCCTACTATTAACATTATTCGGAGTTTCAATATGATTTATGCACATTGTGCTTGTTGTGTTTGAGGAATGGTGTTTCTAGATCGAATCTGGTCTGTCTTTTACTTGTTTGAAGTTTAGCTATATATTTTGGAAAATCTGTTGAAGATGCTCTATTGAGACCTCCAGATTTAACTACAAGCATCGCCTATATGCCCAAGTTCCACCAAGAATGGCCTCTTGAGAGGTTCCTTGCAGTCTAATAGCAATTAAAAAAAAGTTTGGAATGCATCAAAAGTCCTTATAAAGATCACTTGTGAGTCTATTCTTGCAAGAATCTCCAAATAGGTACTAAAAAAATCCAAGGGTAACACTTAATTCATCCTAGATAAAGCCTAAACACTACACTCTCTTACATCTTCCTCTCTCAAAACACTTGTGCTAACTTAAGCATCATGGGGGCTCTCCCGAGACACCTTTTTGTCCAGCACTTGTTCAATATTCGTCAACAGTGGATCGTCCTAGAGTTCAACCACTAAGGGTGTCATAAGCATACTCTTTTTGCACCAACCTTGTTTTTCTATAATCAGATCCTTTTTTTTCTTTCAATAAAACTTATAACATGAAATCTCGACAAAAGTAAAAGAGATATTAACCTACAAAATTTCAGATTGACTACGTTACATATTGGGCTAAGAACAAAGCAATGTCCGGCATAAGAATGCTTTCCTCCTCTAGTGCAAACCATAAAACAGAAGGAAAGAAGCTGGAGGGTTGCAAGAGAATTTCATCAACAAAGATCCTTCAAAAAAAAATAGCTTGGTTTTCAAGGAACCTAGAGGTACAAGCATAAGCATGACTGCATGAAAATTATGGGTTCTATGCCCAAGAGGCATGCTCCTCGAAATATGTGCTATACAAAATCTAGAAGCTATGTTGTTACAGCGGTCAAAATACAACATATCGTGCCACTCTCCAATAAAAAGTTCATTAATCAATCAATCAATGATAATAAATTTATTTTGTTGTTCTCTGGAATGTATTTAGTCATAGACTCATAGTCTAGCATTCTTCATTGTAAAATACAGTTAACAAGAAATCTTGATATGCTTAAAAAATTAAATGAAAACAATATCATTTTCATATGTAGTATCTGGAGGTTTAAGGTTATCATAAACGTATCGATAAAGGAGCCCCACATAGCAATTGTAGAATAGAGTGGCTGATTTATCGGTTTATCCAAAACTTTAATGGGGATTTTAGTAAGCTTAATATTCCTAATATCAATTATAATCCTATGCTAGCTTGGTAACCCTGCAAGGTTTCTACTTATTTTCTTGATTCATGTCTCAAGACAGGATCTTGTACTTTTTTTATTCCATAAAGATATATGACTACGTGTAAATAACTTAATTACCTTAGACAGACCAGTCAAGCCATCCCTAACTTTTGGAATAAGCAAAATGTGTGTTGGTGCTTGAGGAGCAATGTCCCGGAATGCAAGAACCTATAAAGAAGAGGAACCGTTGAGTGAGGCACGAAATATAAATGAATCAAAAAACATGACATAATACACTTGGATAGAACCTATGATATCAAGAATTTCATGAGTTACAACAAACAATAACGATTGTACTTTAAAAAACTATAAAACAATACAGGGGCATGCATGCTGAATTGAACTTCTTGTACAAATTCCAAGCACAACCGCTTATTTGTTTATAAAGTATTAATTCAACTTGCAAGGTTTCACTTGGGCCTTAACATTATTCATCATCACTTACCAATCACAAAATGAGGATATCAACTAAAGCTTTACACATAAGTGCCACAAAACTTATAATTGTTATTGTTACAAAACTTTGATTCAGAGGAATGTCTAGTGTCAACTAACAAACTTCTAGATGTAAGATTGAAAACAGCAACCAATTTAGTCATACGAACCCCAAAAGCGCATTGGGTACAAAAGTTCATCTTCATAAATAAGTATATGATACGCGGGCACTCAAGTCAGGTATTTCCATCCAATAGAGAAACGATGAAGCCCATCACTTCGGCAACGCAATTCTAAAGGCCTCCACCTCCACCTCAAAGCATGTTCAGAATCTCACTAACACAATGAATGCTAAATAGCACCCAGATACTTTAAAATTACAACCAAGGAAAAAAGTTAATCACTTGCTAGATCCTCAGCATCATCAATCCTTCTCCTGTGGCATATCAACGGCAGTTGCTGTCTTGCTGACAAAGAATTATCTGGTAAGTTCTTTTGATAGGCATCTCTCGGGTCCATGACTCCAGATATGAATCATACATGATGCATATTTAATAATATTTACATGTAAGCGATCCTTGGCTCTATGCTCCTAGCCTTAAACTCAGGGAGGACATCCATAGATCATTTTAACTAACAAGTCTTACATCACCATTTTGAGTTTCATATTTAGACTCTTTGAATATTTTTTGATCAGCAATTACGTTCCAATTGGGCTGTTCGTTCAACGTACAGTTAGCTGATAAAAGCTGCGTATATATATATATAGAGGAAAGTTCAAATGTGAACCACTTTTTGGTTGTGAACGTGAGGACAACCGAGAGCGCGACACGTGTCGACTTTGAATGTGGTCCCCCTCTTTAATTCAATGCCCTCCCATGAATCGCGCCTAGTCACCGGCCGTGGACCTGACGTGGCACCTAGTCATCCGCCACATGTCGTGCTCTCGGCTGTCCTCACGTTCACAACCAAAAAGTGATTCACATTTGAACCCACCCCTATATATATATATATATATATATATATATTGACTGCAGAACCATTATCAATTTTATTAGTTCTGAATCCCTGACGCCAGGGGAAGAGGAACTCGAACTTCCGCAGTTTTACTAAATATTAGGTGAAGATGTATCTTACTTTCTTATCCAGACACTTGTATCTTCTTGCAACCTAGAGAGCAATGATCCCTACCCATCCCTCCCTTTCCTCACAAGCCGAAATGCAGACAACCTCCCTCCACCTGTCTCTTCCTCTCCTCTCATGATTACATCTATGCTTGAATCTGGTAATTCGAAACTCCACTAAGCTTTTTTACAAGTGTTGATCTTGCTTCAATACCTCCTTCCTGCCTCTCCTCAACAAGTTCTACAGAAATTTGTGAGAACCCTCCATCTTCCCTCTGTTTTAAGTATCCTATCTCCCATGTCTAGAAGCTTCAATGGAAATGATTCCCAAACAGCCAAACTTATATTTAAGGAATGATAGAACAGAAAGAGCAATTCATTAATAATAGCAATCAACTTAAAGAAACAAAACCCAGGCATAAATGAATAGAGTATAAAGAATGCCAGCCAGTAAGAGTCTCATATAGCATTGTCATTTAAATGACTGATCAAAGATCTTACAGCCACTTCCAAGAAGGTTGCATTCAAGCATATATAAATCGATCATAAAATACATGCTGTGAGTTGAAGATAAAAAAATGTCTCAACAATTTAAACTCAAGACTGTAATGTAATACCTTATCATCCTCGTAAACCACATTTGCTGGTATTTGCTTGTTGATGATCTTGTCAAAACTGTAACAAGAAACAAAAGAGGCTTACATAAAAAAGATTTCAATCTGAAATGACATAAGTCACATAACAAGATACAGATGCTTAAAAATCCTATCATCAAGTGAACAAGTTTAAAAATTAATAATTAAAGATGTTAACACTGCCAAACAAACAAAAGAAATTTGTAAGGCTCAAGTCAATATAAGTGATGAGGTGATAAGAAGGTAGAAGGCTAGGAGCACAAAGCAATACACCAAAAAATTAAACTCATGGGTATTAATTACCAATAAATCAAAAATAAATTTAACCAACGTAAACTTTAATGCTTAATAGGACCAGGTATTCAGTATGCACTTTACCCATTTTCAAGTATTCATGTGTCAACTTCATGGAGCTCGGTTCTATCATTTGTAACCCCTATATAATATAAGCTGTGTGGTAGCAATCAAATGCTTGTAAAGTGGTAAAAGAAATCATTCTAAATGCTTGCAAGTAAAATAATAAATATTCAAAGATGAAATTAGAGGTACTGCCAAGCATTAATTCTTCCACTTTTAAGAAAAAAAAATTAACTCTTAATAGATTTTTTGCTCAGACAAGATGATAAAAATGTAAAAAAGTATAGATCTTAAGTACAATGGATGTTCATAAACATAACTGGACCGGCCACCCAAGGACGTAGGCTTCAAAAACCATGAATATGTAGAAAAGGTCGCACCGGATTATCACGTCGTATATTCTAGATATGTACTTACTATCATTTTCCATGATGTACTAAGCAGTCTATATTTGGAGACACGATTGGTATGTTATCAATCATAGCCTTATAGCTATGCACATGCATCATTCTTCAATTACTGCCTTATTGACAATTGAAGAGTACAATTCAAATCAAGTATACCTAAACATACATAAAATAAAAGTAATGGTGGTTATCCCCAAATACGCGAAACACCATTCCCTTTAACCACAGAAACTTGAGTTGCAAATATATAAACCAAACAAGTAGGTACACAAAATTAATTGGAATTGATAAACAAAATTTACCATTTGCAAGTAAAAGAAATTAGCCTCCATAATCTCATCTCAAGCAATATATAATTTGATTCTTGATTATACAATGGGGTATTCAATAACCTTAACATTGTTCAGCAATTTACGATATAATAAAGCAAGATAACAATATATTAGTACCGAAACCCATGTCAATTTTGCATTTGGATAACACCAATATGGATCCACTTCAAAACCTAAAAGCCATCTTTTTTTCGAATATAGTGAGTATATAAAACACTTTACTGACTAAATTAATCAATCAGCAGTATCCAAATGTTAATTATACAATCAAACAAGATATCAAGACGGGAAAACAGATAGTAACAACAGAAAACATCGATTCTAGCAAAAGAAATCTTAGCAAAGTAATCAACAGATAAAAAGGTTTTGAAAGTAGATGCATATCTATTAAGAGAAGATGATAAACGTACATGGTGGGAGAATCGGAGGCAACAGCAGCAAGAGCGGCTTCTTTCTCAGCCGCCATGGGAGGAGAAGAAGAAGAAGAAGAAGGTTGTTGATGAGCACTGGTAATGTGAGAGTTGAGTATCTCTAGACGCTTGCCACTACTACTACTCATTTGTATGCATTACATCCTTTTTTTCCCTTTTGTCACGATTTTTAAAGTAAGGTGTGAGATTTGCAGTTTTTTATAAAGTCACTTTGTAATTTGGTTTACGGTTTTAAAGGATGTTATTGTTAGGGGGTTTGGTTTGTCGAAATCTCGTGGAATGTGAATAAATTGGAATGGTTAATTTCATTGATCGAATTTCATCAAGTTGTTTCGTTGCCAATCGAATAGAATTTAATTCCATAAATTCCTTCATCCATGAATTTAACCATTCCTTCCAAAAAGTGATGGAATTCAATTCCATTCTCTTCAAAAATTTCCAAATGAAAAAAATGCCATCCGGCCACCACCACCACCACCACCACCGACCACCACTGCCGTTCAACATAAAAGGGTATTTTTGTCATTTTTCAGCATTTCATTCCAATTTCTTAGCAAACCAAACAGACAGATTTCAATTCCTTTGACAGATTACATTCCACTCCTGTCAACCAAACATTTGGTCAACCATGATAACATTCCATTCCAATTCCTTCCGGATTCCAATTCCTTTGACAGATTCCATTAATTCAGAAATCATTATGCGAACCAAACGGCCCCTTAGTTTACGAGAATTTATTCAACTTATCGTGAAAAGTTATTGTATGCAGTGTAATTAGAAACTTACCTTTTAGTGTATCAAATTTTTAGAAGCTACCATTTAATGTATCTAATCTGGTATAGCAGGTGACTCGCTGACGTGACTTCGATTTTAGTGATATGGATGCTGACATGTACTATTTGTTTTAAACTAATTGCAAATAAAGTAAATATATTCATGATATATTAATATAATGGGGTTTTTGGTTTCATTCCTCATCTGCGACAACAAACCGTCACCACTAGCATCTCAACGGCCGTCGTCCCTACCACCTTTGATTTAGGGTTGTTGATTCATACTCAGATTTAGGGTTCATATCTTCATCTCTATTTGATTTGGGGTTCATATGAGAAGATATTTGTTCATCATCGATTTAGGGTTCATATCTTCATCTCTATTTGATTTGGGGTTCATATGAGAAGATATTTGTTCATCATCGATTTAGGGTTCATATCTTCAAGTCTAGATTTAGGGTTCATATCTTCAAAGTGAATATGTTTTCATATGTGGCAATTTTAAAGTATAAAAAATAATCAAAAATAATAAAATTACAAATTATTTGCTTAGCAAGTAGCATGATACATTAAATAGTAGTTTTCAAGAGTTTGATACACTAAAAGGTAAGTTTCTAAGTACACTACATATAATAAATTTTTTGCAACAAGTTGGATACACTTTTGTGAACTAAACCCGATTTTTTATTAATAGATTATATACATCTGATTAGATAATATATTTTCAAAGAATCGTAAATTTGGTGTTCCTAGTTTATTGAAATAACACTTTGTTAGCAATTATGTGCATAAGTTGACAAACCAGTGATTATACATCCAATGTTATAAGTCACTTGAGGGTCACACCTGTGAGGACCTATAAACCAAACAAGTAAATAATCTCAGCTTGGAGAGATTGGATTTATAATAGTTAATTGTAAATCAGTTGGGTAATTTCTGTCTGAAATCCCAAAGATGAAGGGTTGTTAATTAATTATGTGACTTATATATTTATTAGTTAAATAAATATATAATTAGATTAAATAATTAATTATCTAGTTAAATAGAATAAGGAATATTCTTTTATTTGAGAAAAAGAAAATAATAATTTTTATTTAGATAATCATCAATGAATAAGGAAGCTTAGTCATATGGAAACTCTTCCATATAAATAAGGCTTGCCAGTTCATTATTACAATTCATTCAAGCAACTAGCTTTTTTGAAAAACGGAAACCCTTTTCTCTCTCCTATAGCCGCCGGCCACACCCTCCCCTCTGGAACCAGTTCGGTTTTTCTTGGTCGTTGTTCGGGATTAAGTTCTGCTAGAAGGACGTTTGTAAGGTCATTCACCGGTGGATCAATCTCAAGCTTTCCAGGTGATTTTTCTAAGCTTAATAACGTATTAATAATTATAACGAACGGATCGTGGTTTTCGGGTTTTTATCCAAACCGCTTCCGCTTGATCGAACCAGTTTGGTTTGATCTGATAAAATCTTTTGATCAGTCGGTCATTAGATTTATAGTAAATCTCGATCTAGTTAGGTTCGAGATACGTGGTGATCTTCGTATCAGTTTGAATCAGAGATCACAGAAAAAACCCAGCAGTGGTATCAGAGCCACAGGTTTATCGTTCGTTATAATCTCATTGTAAGATCCGTTAAAACCTTTTGTTACGTCTCAAGATTTATTAAAAATCAGATTTTTATACATGTATCAAGTTTTTTTTAATTTATCGCTTCAAACGAATCAAAAACACCACCGACGACCGGCGGTGGAACGGCGGCAGGTAGCCGACCGAACCGCCAGGCCGATCGCCGGCTACGCCTGGCCGCACCAGAACGACAGTCGCATCACAGCTGGTGGTCGCGGCGTTTTCAATTCCGACCGTGGCCAAACCACCAGTCGGTGGTGGCCGCACCGCAACCATCAGAAACCGCAAACGCGGTGGTGGAAGGCGGTGTTCACGACGGTGGCCGATTGCCATTGTCGGCGGCGACAACATTCGATGTGCCTCACGTCGCCGGCCTACGGCGGCAATCGATGGCAGCATCTGTTGTGTCGATCGCCGGCTTCGACGAGGGCAGTGATTGATGATGACAACATGATCGATGGCAGCGGCTGTTGCTTGATCGCCGGCCTCACGCGAAGCGGTGTCGATGGCGGCGTTGTAGTGTCGTTGTCGATGCCGTACGCGACGGCGATGGCGGTGGCAGTCGACGGAGGCAACCGCAGCGGTGGTGGCGAGAGGCAACGATGGTGATTGACTTCCGCGCTTGGGGTGGCGTCGGTTGCCTCCAGGCAAATCGATCACCGACCGAACACCAAGCAACGATGGCGGTGGTTTTCGATGGTGGAGGTTTCGGCCGCCGCTATCGACGGACGATGGGATCGGTGGCGATGGTGGCTCGTTCGCTACCGTCGCCGATCGCATCCAAGCCAGAGATAATGGTTTTTTTTGTTCGAAACCGCGGATCACGGCGGCAATGGTGGCCGATTGCTACGATTATTGGATTGATAGAGGCATCGATTGTTTTTCGAGCAAATCGCAAAACCCTAACGGGTCCAAAATTGCCAGTTTGGTAATGGGCCTGCAAGCCCAGTTTTTGGACCAATTTAATGGCCCAAATAGTTTTTATTGGTTTTAGGCCTTTTTACCTAAAATTAATTTTTATTTAGGTATTTCTTTATCTAATAAAATTGTTTTAAGTTTTTTTTATGCAACCAGTTATTTGACCCGGTTGGTCAAATAGGCTCTGTGTCGTGTTTTTGATCAGTTGGTCAAACCACGACACAGTCTCCGAGCCAGTATT
Organism: Centaurea solstitialis; assembly: GCA_030169165.1. Classification (NCBI taxonomy): domain Eukaryota; kingdom Viridiplantae; phylum Streptophyta; class Magnoliopsida; order Asterales; family Asteraceae; genus Centaurea; species Centaurea solstitialis. Next base: position 97,673,378 of record CM058040.1, read on the forward strand.
TAATTAACCGACCAGTTTGTTCGGTAAACCCGTTTTGATATAAATTTGGATAAAAAGGCGAATATTTTAGCAAATTGGTTTTGATTTATAAAATAGGTTTATAGTCTATAAGCCTTGGTAATTTTATAAATTAAGTAAAACTAATTTCAAATTAAAATATTAGTTTCGGTTTATAAAACAGTTTGTTTTTATAAATCAGTTAAAACCATGTTTTGCGATAAATGAGATGAGATGATTTTAACGGATCTAGGTTTATCTTTTGCTTTTTATTATATTGCGTATTTTATGCTTTATATATAAATGCGTAGTTGCTTGAATTTTATATATGTCTGTCTAAGTATATATACGTCTATTATAGTGTTTGCCAACTTAGACCCTTGACTTGTTTATGGGGAGGCATGCGTGCCACTTACAACCCCTTTGTAATAATGACCTTAGGATAGATATTTTTTTTCTTTTTTTTCTTTTTCGGAGTCCTGACGAAAATGGCGAGGCCAGTGGGAGCTACTGGAATCTTTCCTCTTCCCGGAGTCCTGACGGAGATGGTGAGGCCAGAGGGAGCTACGCAAAGTTTTTGAAGCTGTAGGAAAAATAGGTCATTATTGGTCCCTAGGAACAAAGTTGGCAAAACCTATAATTAGTTGTTTTAAAATTGCGTGGATGTTTATTCGTGATTGTAGATAAATAAATGTTTTTATCAAACATGTTTTAAAATAGGAAGAATTTTAAAAACTGAATTAAATCACGAAATTAAATAGGTTTTAAAGATTAAAATTACCAATTTTTCAAAACCTTTCAAACGGTAAGTTTTATTTAAAACCTAAAAGATTGTTTAGAAAAGGACAAGTTTGACAGAACAGTTAGTTTTAGTCAACTCGTGTGCTATCAAAACAGTTAGTTTTGACTAGCAAGTATGCTTTTAGTTTTAAACGGCATGTGTGTTTAAAACAGTTAGTTTAAAACAACAAATGCCTTTTAAACAATCAGTTTTTCAAAATTACGTTTTTAAAAATATATATATATATATATATATATACTGGAAATAAAAAGGTTTTTCAAAATTAATTAGAAAACCCCAAAAATCATAGATTAGTAGTGCAACCCATCTAGGGGCACCTCTGCCGTAAGGTACGTGGGCGTTGTGAGTGAACACACCTTGAACGTCCGCGTTCAAACCGAAGCCGGAGGGATTAACAAGACTCTGCGAATCTACCGGGTGCTACCGGCTAGAGTAAAGTGTCCAAGTCCCGAAATGGTGAGATCTATTTTGGTTCTGTTAACCGGGTGGTACCGGGCTGATGCGGTAATTATCATACATAAAAAGCGTAACAAGTTTTAACCTCTAATGCCTAGCCACTGTCTTACCACATATACAGGCAAGCGTACCTGATCGTGAGTAATATAGTGTAGGAAAGTCCAGGTATCGTATCTACCACTGGGAACGGTTAAGTTATCGTAGATTATTAATCTAAATCAGTTTAATTAACCTAAAGCTTTTTGGGGGTTTTTTTATAAAAAAGGTTTTAATACTAAAAAGACAACTAAATTAACTACGAACTAAGAAAACGGTTAAAGAGATTAATTAAGAACTATATGAAGGAAAACAGTAGCACTTATCATGGTATAGTGAATCCCCAAGTGGATGATTTAAATAGGCCAAAGGTTTGGTTGTTTTGGTTATTGTAGGAATTTAAGTCTAAGACACCCTAACATGTAGTGATTATGGTTATTAACTAGGTATTGGTCCTCCTAGCTCCAATACTTAGGTTGTTTGTCAGACAATCTAGTACCAGAAATCCGATCCTAATTCTATTGTATGGTTTTCTACCTCCAGGTCACTCTCGGTCCAAGTAACCACTTAACACAACTCTCTTGGTCAAAGGGTAGGTTAAGGTAGGTTGATTATCCTATCGGAGTCTATCTACTTTGGTCAAAACAGATACACCCAACCAATGAGTTCAAATAACCATACAATAATAATCAGAACAGAACCATAACACACATTCAATCAACCAAAAACAAACCAATAAACATTAATTATAAAATCATCATCCACAATGGTTCATCGACCATGACAAGTACCACTATTAAAAGACTACTCACTAAACATAATGTAAACAGAAAACATGATAGTAGACATGATACCGACAATACAACGACGGATGATCAAAGATCGAATCCCGCAGCGTATCGGCACCACTCTCGTTTCTGCTTCGTATCCTCGTATATGCGTCTCTGTATGAGTATTTATGCATGTTTTGAACTGAAGGAGGAGGCTGGTATTTAAAAGAAAACGTCCAGGGCCCATTTGGCGATCGTCAGACTGCTAGTTTCGCGGCGTCAAGCACTTAGGTCAAACCCTGGTCTTCATCTTTGTCGAACTTGGCGGCGCCAGATCTTGGATTTCGCGGACGCCAGATGGCTACTGGATTGATGTTGCACATTTTTCACCTTTTCTCGCCTTTTTTCGTACTTTTCCGTTCCACGGCCTCCAAATCCTACATAAGCAATAATAAGCTCATTTGGTGAGTAAAATGATCAGAAATGGGTGAGAAATGGGGTAAAGTCATACAATTAAGTTCAACCAAAACATGTATAATTTTGGTGTTATCAAAATCCCCACACTTAAGCTTTGATTGTCCTCAATCAAAAGACTGAAAGATAAGAAAGATAACTCCAAAATTATCTCCACCCAAGATCATCCAAGAGAACAAAGTATACTCACACAATCGAACACACAAACAAGATACATCAAGCAATCGGATACCAAGATCAACCTTTCACCCTCACGTAGTATGAATAATCATATAAAGTGTATCTCTCGAGGGTAAAAGTGTATGTGTAAGTGATCACACCAATACTCGACTAATTCCCGCATGCATAAGCTTGTCACCAAATCTAATCTCCACCATTGAGAAGTTGTCAACCGTCAAGATGACTTTAGGGTTGTAACATTAGGCTAAGGGTTAAGGGTAGGATAAAGGATATATAAGTGACTAAGGGTTTTGCAACAAAAACTTGAAAACTCAATCAGTAATGATCCAAACAGCGAAGCAATCTGACTTTCGAACAATGAAACTTTTGGGATGAGCATTTCCTCTCTTTTCGTTTTAGAATTGGCCTAAGCCTATGGCTTATTTGGGGCACAAATTCTTTTTCAATCTTTTCAGCTCACATTCTTTTTCTTTTTTCAACATTCTCGACTCTTTTGATATTTCTTTTTCTTTTCTGAGTCTCAAATATTTTTCTCTTTCTTTTCTTTTCCTCTTTTTTTTCAGAGCAGCAACTATGTTGCTTTTGGGCTCTTTTAAATCTCAATCCCATAAAAACTGTCAGATTTGAAAAACTGGATCAAAACATCTCAAGAATCAAATTTAAGTTACGGCCAAAAGATAGATAAAACAATTAGGCTAAAGGATAATAGATATAGTAGGTAAAGAAATGAAAAGGCTAAGGCTCAAAATGGTTACAAGGGATAAAGTACTAATGATGAGTACTTTTTAATCAAAGGCTAGGCAAATCAAATAACCTTATGGTGAGGTTATCTGACGAAGGCTAACAGGGTTAGAAACGAAGGCCTCTATCAGTGCAATGGTGATAAATATTTCTCTTATGTGGTCTCTGTTGGGTTTTTCTGTGATATCCGAATCAAACGGACCCGAATAACACCAATTATCTCGAACCTAACTGGATCGAGATTTACTATAAACCTAATGACCAACTGATCAAAAGATTTATTAGATCAAACCAAACGGGTTTGATCGAGCGGAAGCGGTTTGGATAAAAACCCGAAAAGACCACGATCCGTTCGTTACAAATACAAAAACATATATATAACTTAAGGTCCAGAAAAATTACCTGAGATGCTTGAGATTGATCCACCAGTGATCGATCCTACAAACGTTCCTCTAGCAGAACTTCTATCCCGAACTGCGACCGAACAAAACCTAACTGGTTCCGAAAGGGGAAGGGAGGTCGGCGACTGAGAGAGAAAGAGAGGGTTTTTGGTTTTCAGAAAAGCTGATTGCTTAATGAAATTGTCTGTTCTGAATAATGAACTGGTAAGCCTTATTTATATGGAAGAGTTTCCATATATCTAAGCTTCCTTTATTCAAAAGATAATTATCTTAAATAGAATTATTCTTTTCTTTCTCCCAAAGAAAAGAATATTTCCTTATTCTATTAACTAGATAATTACTAACTTAATTAATTATTAATCTAATTATATATTTATTTAACTAATAAATATATAACTCATATAATTAATTAATAACCCTTCATCTTTGGGATTTCATACAGAAATTACCCAACTGATTTATAATTAACTATTATAAATCCTCTCTCCAAACTGGGATTATTTACTTGTTTGGTTTACAGATCCTCACAAGTGTGACCCTCAAGTGACTTATAACATTGGATGTGTAAATCACTAGTTTGTCAACTTATGCACACAATTACTAACAGACTCCCACTTGTGCAAGTTGACAATACCGCCTTGATCACACGAACCTAAGGAGGCCCCTAGACAGGCACTTAGGGTAGCCAGGTTATAGGCACTCTTATACCCAGGTAGGTGATAACGAATTTATGAAACAACTGTCCATAAATTAGGTATATTGGCTTTTCCCTTTGCGACACGATATTCCATCTTTGAGTGTGAGCCTAGATTAAGTCAACTCTTAATAATCAAGATTATGTTTCTCGACCATCCGACTTCTACTGATTGGTAAACGACAAAGAACAAATCAGTTCGTTTGGGCACGGCCGTGCACTTCATCAGTACTTTCAGTCAGTCAAGGGGCCCAGAAATATCTCTCTTCAGAGAAGAGGCGCAAATCCCATCTTGCATATCTGCATTTAACACCACGGCTTCCGCTGAATCTAGTTACGCCCTTTATAGCCACCCTGTTACGGCGTAGCGGTTGAACGCACTAAGTATCCAGCAGTCCTCATGATATCAAACCAAATACCTCAGGTGATAAGGACAACCACTGTGAGATTTACTTATGACAGAATCCTAGAAGTAAATCTCAACCACGGATCACGTCCGATACTCGCTACTCTATCGAATATTTGTGCAGCTTTTGGTTTACATCACTTGTAACTGTTATTCACTTTCTGTTCATAACTACCCAAAAACTCACAATGACTTTAAAGCCCTATCGGGTTCCCACCACGATAAGTTGTCACGGACAAATTTCGAATGAAAACTGGAAACTAGTTTTTCATTCCTGGATTAAAAACATGCAAAATTTTAAAAGTGATAAAGAAACTAATCTTCGTATAGTCCATATTACACTCTGTAACAATAACAAGATTAATAGCATTTCTTTAATTACTTTTACGGCGTCTATTCAACGTTTACTAAATTCTGATTTAAATGAAGCATCACCTTTCTTTAGTTTAGACTCTTTGATTAATCAAAACAACAACCAAAAACAATTCAAGTTTGTATCTCTACTTGATTGTGCTAATCCTTGTTTTGCAAACATTTTAAACAAGATTAGACTCTTCCTTTATCACATTCCCTGAACTAGGAGACCTGGAAAAACTCCTAGTTACCCTGAACATGTAAGGCTAAACTGCAACTTTCCTTAGTTGCTGTGTAGATAAATGATTTCTTCCTGGAATCTGATAAGATATACATTTCACCAAGCTGGCAAGTTTCACTGGTCTTATCTTATCTCAAATATTCCAACATAACTTAATTATTGATTTTCTTAAAGTCATTTATGACTTTTAATTTGTTTCAAAGACTTTGAAACTTTACTTTTACCTTTTTGACTGAAAGGTATATTGTACATCTCATAAATTCACATCCTACCTGGATTATGAATTCCTAGATGTATTTAATCAATAATTACATCATCTTTATCTTGGACTAGATAGAGAATTAACTGGGCTCCCACTGACTTATATGAAAACCAACTGTTACTCAAAATTTAACTATTGATTTAGTCAAGAACTTTGATTAATCAATTCTATTTTAAGTAACTTACTTGAGAATTTTATCATTTATAAAACTTAGCTGGATTTCATAAAACCCTAATTCCAAAACTTGGAATTTTTCTAGTTTTATAAATACTGATATTCTAATTCTCACTAAAACATTTGAGTAATTAATTTGATCATAAAATGCTTTCATAATCCTTTACTCATAAATGTCTTATTTCAAGAACACATTCCTATAAAATAGTACTTTGTGTTTTTGACAGCTTTCATATAGAATTACTTTAATTTAAAACTATTAAAGTAACTTTCTCAGTGTGATAGGTAATATCTAGGATCTTTTATTAAATCAATCAGATTCAAAATATCATGCACAACAGATATTTCAATGTCAAGACAATAACTTTTAAATTTAAAACCACAAAATTTAAATATATAAAAATATAACCATCCAAAAGTAACTGTTTTAATCATAAGTCTAAAATAAAAATGTCTTGACGAAAATTGAAATAATCTGGCATCTAAGATCCTTAGCAACTCCTGGGCACTTCACTTCTGACCACCTGCAATAGACATTTGCTCTAGGTGTCAGTAAACTAGTGACAGTTTTTAAAAGCAGTCATAAATATCTGAGGTTTATATACCTGCTTCATGACGCTTTGGGCAGTTCTGCCTCCTATGACCGACTTCATTGCACGTGAAGCAGCGATTCTCGGTCCTAGCTTTGTTAGGCTTAACCTTCTTGCCCTTGCCCTTGCCTTTACCATTCTCACTAACCTTGGGTGCACTCTGGACGACCTGAACTGGTCCCTTCCCTTTGTTGGTGCCTCCATGCCCATGCTTCTTTTTCACCCTTCCATCTCTCACCATCAGTACGTCTTTCGTTTTGTTCTTGGCGCCCATATTCAACTCAGCTGTCTTTAGCATGGAGTGCAATTCAGCTATTGTCTTCTCCATGTTATTCATATTGTAGTTGATCACAAAGGGCTTGTAATCATCTGATAGTGAATTGAGAATCGTATCCGTTGCTAACTGCAACGGAACTGGGTGCCCGAGCCTTTCTAGGTGATCCAAGTGCCGTTTCATTTTTATGACATGGTCACTAACTGAGGTCCCCTTGATCATCTTGCACTCGTTGAATGCTTTAGTGGCATCATAATGTTCTGTGCGTGCTTGCGTTTGGAACGTGCCCCTCAACTGGCGGATCATGTCATAAGCATTCGTATTTATGAGCCCTGTTTGCAGGTCTGAGCTCATAGTTGCAAGCATAAGACAACCAACATCCAGCAAATCATCGGAATGCTTCTTATGGGCGTTCCTGACAGCAGCCGATGCATTTGCTGGAGGGGCCTCTCCCAGAGGCTCTTCCAAGACGTACCATTTCCTTTCATGCCTGAGCACAATCATCAGATTGCGCTCCCAATCGAGGAAATTGGGACCAGTGAGCTTATCTTTCTCGAGGATGGAGCGGAGAGAAAGATTGTTTGTGTTGGTTACAGTGTTTGCCATCTACACATTAAAAATTGGTTTTAACAACTGTAAATAGACTATTTCCAATAAACATCAATAAACCCTTAAATGATCAATTTATTGGACTAGGATCCTTATTTCATACACCCTGATGTGCGTACTGTTCTTGCTCCACCAGGTCGTATTTATTTCGGTAGGTAAGGACTTTTACCAATCATATCTAACTGATATGACTCCTAGATATTTTCAGGACAACGGTAATTATTCGTACATGTTTTAGTCCCTCTAAGTGCATTTTGGCCCGGTACCACCCGGTAAACTTATCAGAACCAAAATAGATCTCACCATTTTGTGACTTGGACACTTTACTCTGGCCGGTACCACCCGGAAATAATTCGCAGAGTCATGTAATCCCCTCTATCTTGGGGTTTGAACGCGGATGCTTAAGGTGTGTTCTTCTTAGAACACCCGCGTACCTTACGCCGGAGGTGCCCCAAAGTGGGTTGCACTACTGATCTATGATTTTCGGGGTTTTTCTAAACCTTTTAATTTCCAGTATTTTGAAATACATGATTTTTGAAAAAGAACTGATTGTTTAGAAAGCAACTGTTGTTTTTAACTAACTGTTTTAAACACACACGCCGTTCAAAACTAACTGTTTTAAAGGCACTTGCTAATTAAAACTATCTGTTTTAAAAGCATACTTGCTAGTCAAAAACTAACTGTTTTGATAGCACACAAGTTGACTAAAACTAACTGTTATGTCAAACTTGCCCTTTTCTTAAACAATCTTTTAGGTTTTAAATAAAACTTACCGTTTGAAAGGTTTTGAAACACTGGTAATTTTAATCCCTTTTAAAACCTATTTAATTTCGTGATTTACTTTAGTTTTAAAAAAACTTCCTTATTTTAAAACAATATTGATAAACATACAAATATCAATTATCACGAGCATATAATCAACCACGCAGTTAATAATAATAATAATCAACCACGCAATTATAAAACAGCTAATTATAGGTTTTGCCAACTTTGTTCCTAGAGACCAATAATGACCTAATTTTTCTATGACTTCTAAAACTTCGTGTAGCTCCCACTGGCTTCGCCACCTTTGTCAGAACTCCGGAAGAAGTAGGATCTCCAGTCTTTTGCGTAGCTCCTACTGGCCTCGGCATCGTCAATGGAACTCCGAAGAAAAAAAGAAAAATAAATATCTATCCTAAGGTCATTATTACAAAGGGGTTGTAAGTGGCATGCAGGCCTCCCCAGAAACATGTCAAAGGTCTAAGTTGGCAAACACTATAATAGACATATATATACTCAGACATGCATATATAAAATTCAAGTAACCACGCATTTATATATAAAGCATAAAATACGCAATATAATAAAAGCAAAAAATAAACCTAGATCCGTTAAAATTATCGCGTCTCAATTATCGCAAAATATGGTTTTAACTAATTTATAAAAACAAACTGTTTTGTAAATCGAAACTAATATTTTAATTTGAAATTAGTTTGTTCTTAATTTATAAAATTACCAAGGCTTATAGACTATAAACCTATTTTATAGATCAAAACCAATTTGCAAAATAAAATATTCGCCTTTTATCCAAATTAATGTCAAACTGGGTTTACCGAACAAACTGGTCGGTAAATTAAATACTGGCTCATAAACTGTGTCGTGGTTTAATCAACTGATCAAAACACGACACGGAGCCCATTTGACCAACCGGGTCAAATAATTGGTTCGACAAAAACTTAAAACAATTTTATTAGATAAAGAAATATCTAAATAAAATTTATTTGGGCAAAAAGCCTAAAACCAATAAAACAATTTGGGCCTATAACCAAAATGGCAATTTTGGGTCCGTTAGGGTTTTTGCGATTTGACCGAAAAGAATCAGGGATCGAGAAACCCTAATCGTTGTCTATCGTTTTGGGTTTCGCAAAAACAACTACCACCATTCCGACGATAGTAGCAAACGGCCACCATCGCCGATTTGGTAACCCAAAGCGATCAACCCTAAACAGCCACCATTGGTCTCCGTTCGTGGCGTGAGTCCACTTCCCGTGGCGCGAACCTCCACTGTTCACGATTTTTGCTGGCAACAACCACCACTGGTCGCTGCTCGCGGCGCGAGCCCACTGCTTGTGACGCGAAGCACCATCGTTCACCGTTCGCGGCGCGAGCATACTGCTCGCGGCGCGAGACTCGTCGATGCAGTAGCACCGCCTTCGTCTCTCACCACCGCTGTTTGATTACCACCGTACCGGCGATCGAACAGGAAACCCCACCATCTGCTGCTACCCGGGCCGAATCGACGACAGCAGTAGCGTGAAGCTACCACCGCCGCCGTTGCCGGCGATTGCAACAAAAAAAACAACGACAGCCACCGCACGGACCACGGCCACCACCGATTGGTGGTTTGGTCCGTGGTCGGGGAGTGACTCGGCCACTACCACGACTGTGGCGTGCCCGGAGTCAGGCGATCGAAAAGAGTGGTGATGCCGCAACCACCGACTGTGGTGCGGCTTCGCCTTCGTCTCGGTTACGACCACCACCGTGCGCCGCCACCATCAAACTGTGGTGCGGTCAGGTGATCGACTACTGTCGCCGCCACCACTTGCCGCCACCACAAGGCTATGGTGCGGCTTGGTTATCGGGCAGCAGCCGTGTGCCGCCACCACGATCGTGTGGTGCGGCCAGCGATTTGGTGTGACCGGGCATAGCCGGCGACCGGCCTGGCGGTCCGGTCGGCTAACTGCCGCCGTTCCACCGCCGATCGTCGGTGTTCGTACGATGCGATAAATAGAATGATAAAAAGATAAAAATCCAATTTTTATAATAAAAGATTTTTATATCAAAAAATTGAGACAAAACAATTTAATCGGATCTAACAATCAGATATAATTGTAACGAACGAGAAAACCTGTGGCTCTGATACCACTGTTGGGTTTTTCTGTGATATCCGAATCAAACGGACCCGAATAACACCAATTATCTCGAACCTAACTGGATCGAGATTTACTATAAACCTAATGACCAACTGATCAAAAGATTTATTAGATCAAACCAAATGGGTTTGATCGAGCGGAATTGGGTCAAAGTCGGTATTCCTCACAATGGAATTGGGTGAGGCACTCATGGTAATCAGTATTCCAAGGCATCCTTTTACTCAACTAATCCTATTCAGTGTTCTCCTATGCAAGCAACTCAGTCTAAAAAACAATCTCAGATTTCGAAAAAAAATTGGGGTCAAATCTCAAAGCTTTCAAAAATTTGAAAAACGACAATCCAAAAGCAAAAAGTGAACCCATTTAAACAGATAAGTCTACATAACCCCCTCCCCACACTTAAAATTTGCAGTGTCCTCAATGCAACAATCAAAACAATTATGGAGTAATTGGGAAAAAGAGAAACTTCCCGGGTTATGTGACGAAATCTGTTCTGATCTGAGAGAGTGTTCCAAGTATCGTGCTCGATCAAAGATCATAGATCGCTGTATCTACTACCAAAAAGAAAAAGAAAAAGCGTAAAAACGAACTAAAGAAAACAAACCAAATTAAAGCAATTAAAGAGTACTTAAAATCCTAAACAAACCAACAAAAATAAAAATTGTTCAACCAAACCTAACCACAACCACGCAGACGAAAAAATAAAATTGTCTTAAACAACCATATCGAATGAGAGACTAAAAGAGAGAGATCAATAAGGGCCACGAGGTTGGTTTTGCCAATCCTCAAAAGTCGGGTAACCGGGCGGAGCATCCTCGGAGTATGGCCAAAAAGGTGATGGAGCATACGCGGTATTTGGTTGAATACCGAAATGAGAGGCCATTTGGTTCATCACTCCACTTTGCCAGTTGGCTTGGTGAAGAGCCTCCACGGTGTTGTACTCCACATGTTGATGATGACGGCCATAGGATAACGACATCTCCGAGAGTCGGTTACTCAAGTCTTGGTAACCCGAATATGCCGTCCATTCCGCCGGTTGTTCTCCCGCACTCGTCCCACTCGTTCCACCGGTCTCATGCGTGCTCCTTGCTTGACTCCTTGGTTGACTCCTCGTCCCAACAGCTTGAGGATTGTGGATCCATGAATTATAATCTCTACCGGTCATATGCTCAACTCTTGCTACACCCATGCCACGGAGTTGGTCCATGTCGATCAATCCCATCTCCCCAAGGTTCGTCATCGAGGCAATGGTACCCTCGGTAAGGATACCGAAGTGCTTGGCCAAGAGCGTCACGTACTGGCCACCAACCATTCGGCTACCCTCTCGATAACCACCTCCTTTAGCAAGTTGAACGGCGATGAGATACGGAGCATTTGGATATTTGTCATCCATGGTGAGTTGCTCAAGAAGCCATAGATCATAAACCGAAACTTTTTCCTCACTCGAGGAACGAGCATTCACCGCTTGAATAAGCATACGGTGCAGAAGTCGATCCGAAGAAGCAAGAAAACCCTTCACCTTGAGATTACCACCATAATCACCTTCACCTAGAATCGCCCAAGCCAACTAAGGATTAAAACCATCCGGCCTTTTTGCGGTCGCCCACATGTACTCCACGAATCCGGGAGCATCAACCTCATCTTGGGTATATATCCCCAAGGCAACGGCAAACTCGACCAAGGAAAGCGATCTCCAAACTCCACCAAGTCGGAACGTCATGCATGACTGATAGAACTCCTCAAGGGCCTTGATTGTGTCGAAACGGAATGTGGCCACGAACTCAACAATAAGCTCGCGATAGAGGGTCTCAGAAATGTCGAAGACTCGTTCCCATGCATGGCAGATATAGTACTCGGTGCCATCCTCGTCGTAGGCGTGCTTCTCGAGTATCGCCTTGATGTTGTTCTCAACACTCATCGATCGAAGAAGGTTCCAGTCGACTCTCCTCGGTATCAAAACCTGATGGGCGAGAAGCCGGTTAACAGTATCCCGGTACTCCTCCCGTTTCGGACCGTTCAAAGTTGGGTCATTCATGAAATAGGTGAAAATGTGACTCCCATCCGGTGCATAGAAGTTGGTTGCGGTGGAAGTTGACGATCGGGTTCTTTGTCTCTACAAAATCCAAACACCATTGTCTTAGACACATTCGAGCAATAAACACAAGACAAGGTGTATTAAAAAATTCAACGAGACAAAACTTCCACGACTAAAAAGTTCAACTAGCAAATGATAAACCAAGAACAAAGATCAAAGGGGATGTGGAACATCCCCACACTTGAACATTTAGTCCAACTTCAATTACAACTAATCTAGCTCTCTAAAACAAGAATGGGGGATTTTGATGTCATCAAAATCTCCACACTTATCATCAAAGCACAATCACTAGATTAACAATCAAAAAGCATGCTAGAGTAAAATTTCAATCATAATATAGGCATGCATAAACTCGTAAGCATTAAACAATCAATGGTGTATCAAGAGCAATGTCAAATCCATATAAGCATAAAAACACCATTGATGCCTAAAACAAGATCTACACTTACCAAATCAAGCTATCCTCATGAAATTAAAGTTGGGAAACATACCTTAGTCATGGTGAATGAAGAAATTGAAGCTCAAGAAGGTCGGATTTCGCAAGGACGTGAGAGGAGTTCACGGCGCCTAAGAGAAATTAGGGTTGTATGATTTTGAAAAAATGAGAAAAGAGGGTTAAAAACCCGTCTGTCCCGACTTCTCGTCGCCAAACCCAAGGTTTTGCGTCGCGAAACAGGCAGTTCCTGAAATGTTTACCCTAATTTTTAAAGCTTCGCGTCGCGAAACGGCCCCCTCGCGTCGCGAGATTTGAAAATTTTTACCTGTACCAAGCCTTACCAACCTCGCGTCGCCAAACTTGAAAACTGGCGATCGCGAAATACCTTCTGTTTCCAAGTTTTCAAAAGTTACATCGCGCGTTGGATTTGCTCGATTTTGGTTCTTATTCCCTCGATATGGTTACCTTAGCAATATCAAACAAAAAGATTAACGAAAACACACACGAAAAACCTAAAAATGCAAAATAACGAAAATGCTCGGGTTGCCTCCCGAGAAGCGCTTCGTTTTTGAATTGGTCTAGAGCTCGACCCCTTTTTCGGCTCATTTCTTGGCACATCGGGATGACGAGCCCTTCTTCTTCCGATATTCCTTCTTTAAGGGTCCCGACCCATTGGTTGTTTGCTCCTTTTAACGTATTGGGTTCGGATAATCTTCCGTCTTCTTTCCACATTCATGAGGGAGTAACGGACGGTTCATGCTCTTCTTGTAGGCCAGAGAAGGATCTTCATATGGTTCATCGAGATGTGTGACCGGCTCTCCGTTAGGATCAAAGTAAATCCGATTGTCTCCATACCCTAAGCTCGTGACTTGGTTTCGCATATCGGTATTCACTTGAGCGGTGTGCAAGAAAGACCTCCCGAGGATTATCGGGATCTCCGTATTCTGTGGAAGATTAGCTATGACGAAGTTCGTAAAGTAAACAAAGTTGCCAATGCGAATTGGGACTCCCTTCGCTATTCCTAACGGCTTTGTCATGTATCCGTTCACTCCTCGGTATTGATAGTCTGTTGGAATGATCTTTTTAACTCCCATTTTCCTGCAATAACCAACATGCATCATGTTAAGTGCGGCACCTGAATCTACCAAAGCAAGACCATTAAATTTATGACAAGAAATAGGTAAGTTGTAACTCCCTGGATCATGCTTGATAGGTGCAATGTAGATGAGGTCATCCTCCGGTGCCTTTTCCTTCTCTTTTTCCTTGCCTTTATCCTCTTTCTTCGGTATCACGAACTCCGCGTATCCGCCTTGCTTTCCATCTTCCTCCTCATCATCACTTGAAGCAACGGGTCCTTTAAGTCCTAGATGTTCGAACGAAATGGTGAACCCTTCCGAGTCGTAATCCGTGGCATAATCAGGCTCACTACCACTATCGCTCTCCACATACTTCTTCGTGTAGATGTCCGTCCACTTCTTCTTTGATGGTTCTCCGGTCATCATGAGCATCGGTTTCGCTTTTTCTACCTTCGGGTTGACTTGTGTTTGCGTTGGTAACTCCCCTTGAGTCCTTTCACTTAGCATTTGCGAAACACGTCCAACCTGCAATTCCAAATTCTGGATAGTACTTTGGTGGTTACGTAAGTATGAACTTACCTCATCGTTCAGCTTCTTTTGCATATCCATGAATTGGACAATCTGATCCTCGATAGAAACACGCGGTTCTCCATCCGGTCTTTGGGTTTGTTGATTTGGTGCAAAGAAACCGGGAGGTCTCGGAATGAAATTACGATTGTTGTTCCACCTCCCTTGGTAATCGCCCCGGTTGATATAGTTCACCTCCTCGGGTGTCATCATTGGTCGATTCGGGCAATCCTTAGTCAAGTGTGGTCCATTGCACTCCTCGCATCCAACCTGCAAAGCATGAACAGATTTAATTAGTTCTTCGATTTTGCGTTCAAACTTTACCTGTTGGTTTTTCATTGCGGCTAGTTCATCGGATGGATCGAAGTCGGTTGAGATTTTCCCGGCCATCCTCGGGATTTGCAAGCGCTTATCCGTCCTCCAGTCTATGTTGTGTATGAGCATGTCCTCGAGGAGCTTGTAACCTTCCGTGGGTGTTTTGTACATGAAGACACCTTCGGCAGATGAATCCAATGTAGCGCGTGAAGAATAAGCAAGCCCACTATAGAAAGTTTGGACTTGTTCACTCTTATTCAATCCGTGACTCGGGCACAAATTTAGAAGGTGCTTGAAACGTTCCCATGCTTCGGATATGGTCTCCCCGTTATCTTGTTGGAAGGATCGGATCTCGGCTCTCAACTTGTCGATCTTAGACGGTGGAAAGAATCGGGAAAGGAACTTTGAACGAAGTCCTTCCCAAGTGGTGATCGAACTTGGCTCTAACGAGCGTAACCAGGCTCTAGCTTCTCCGGTGAGTGTGAAAGGAAAGACTCGGAGACGAATCGCATCATCCCGGCCTTCCTCCGTTTTGAACAGATCGCATATATCCACGAAGTTTTCCATATGTACGATAGGATTGCTATCGTTTTTCCCGTCGAAGGTAAGGTCCTTGATCATGGGAAGAAGCTTCCCCGGGATTTCCTTGTTTAGATCCGGCTTCGTGATCGGATTGGTGGGTACGGTCGGAGCGGCTCTCCGGGTGGTCCACATCGGTGCCTCGTCTCCCATCTAAAAAATCAAAGCTCTCGGGCGAACTTTGTTGGTTTTTGACTTCTTTTTGTTTCTTTTTCTGAATTCTCTCTCCGGCTCCTCAAATGGCTCTAACAAGTCTGCCATGACTGAAACCACAACAAACGGTTACGGACAACTTGCGGGAAACAAAGAGATAAGATAAAAATAAAAACAACTAATTTAAACTAGAAAGCGAAAAACTTGCAAGGGAAAGAATCCCTCACAAGGATCGATTAACAAAACTAATAAAGACTAAAATCTAACAACTACCGTTCCCCGGCAGCGGCGCCAAAAACTTGATGCGGTAATTATCATACATAAAAAGCGTAACAAGTTTTAACCTCTAATGCCTAGCCACTGTCTTACCACATATACAGGCAAGCGTACCTGATCGTGAGTAATATAGTGTAGGAAAGTCCAGGTATCGTATCTACCACTGGGAACGGTTAAGTTATCGTAGATTATTAATCTAAATCAGTTTAATTAACCTAAAGCTTTTTGGGGGGGTTTTTTATAAAAAAGGTTTTAATACTAAAAAGACAACTAAATTAACTACGAACTAAGAAAACGGTTAAAGAGATTAATTAAGAACTATATGAAGGAAAACAGTAGCACTTATCATGGTATAGTGAATCCCCAAGTGGATGATTTAAATAGGCCAAAGGTTTGGTTGTTTTGGTTATTGTAGGAATTTAAGTCTAAGACACCCTAACATGTAGTGATTATGGTTATTAACTAGGTATTGGTCCTCCTAGCTCCAATACTTAGGTTGTTTGTCAGACAATCTAGTACCGGAAATCCGATCCTAATTCTATTGTATGGTTTTCTACCTCCAGGTCACTCTCGGTCCAAGTAACCACTTAACACAACTCTCTTGGTCAAAGGGTAGGTTAAGGTAGGTTAAGGTAGGTTGATTATCCTATCGGAGTCTATCTACTTTGGTCAAAACAAATACACCCAACCAATGAGTTCAAATAACCATACAATAATAATCAGAACGGAACCATAACACACATTCAATCAACCAAAAACAAACCAATAAACATTAATTATAAAATCATCATCCACAATGGTTCATCGACCATGACAAGTACCACTATTAAAAGACTACTCACTAAACATAATGTAAATAGAAAACATGATAGTAGACATGATACCGACAATACAACGACGGATGATCAAAGATCGAATCCCGCAGCGTATCGGCACCACTCTCGTTTCTGCTTCGTATCCTCGTATATGCGTCTCTGTATGAGTATTTATGCATGTTTTGAACTGAAGGAGGAGGCTGGTATTTAAAAGAAAACGTCCAGGGCCCATTTGGCGATCGTCAGACTGCTAGTTTCGTGGCGCCAAGCACTTAGGTCAAACCCTGGTCTTCATCTTTGTCGAACTTGGCGGCGCCAGATCTTGGATTTCGCGGACGCCAGATGGCTACTGGATTGATGTTGCACATTTTTCACCTTTTTTCGCCTTTTTCGTACTTTTCCGTTCCACGGCCTCCAAATCCTACATAAGCAATAATAAGCTCATTTGGCGAGTGAAATGATCAGAAATGGGTGAGAAATGGGGTAAAGTCATACAATTAAGTTCAACCAAAACATGTATAATTTTGGTGTTATCACGGGCCAAAAAGCACTTAGAGGGACTGAAACATGTACGAGTAATTACCGTTGTCCCGAAAAGATCTAGGAGTCATGTCAGTTAGATGTGATTGGTAAAAGTTCTTACCTACCGAAATAATGCGTGGGCCTGGTGGAGCAAGAACATTACGCACATCAGGGCGTATGAAATAAGGATTCTAGTCCAATAAAATGATCATTTAAGGGTTTATTGATTTTTATTGGAAATTAGTCTATTCACAGTTGCTAAAACCAAAGTTTTTAAAATGTGTAGATGGCAAACACAGTTACCAATACAAACAATCTTTCCCTCCGCTCCATCCTTGAGAAGGACAAACTCATCGGCTCCAATTTCCTTGATTGGGAGCGCAATCTGATGATTGTGCTCAGACACGAAAGGAAATGGTATGTCCTTGAAGAGCCTCTAGGGGAGGCCCCTCCAGCAAATTCCCCGACTGCTGCTAGAAATGCTCACAAGAAGCATTCAGATGACTTGCTGGATGTCGGTTGTCTCATGCTTGCAACTATGAGCCCAGATTTGCAAACAGGGCTCATAAACACAAATGCTTATAACATGATCCGCCAGTTGAGGGACATGTTCCAAACGCAAGCTCGCACAGAACGTAACGATGCCACAAAGGCTTTTAACGAGTGCAAGATGATCAAAGGGGCCTCAGTGAGTGACCATGTTATGAAGATGAAACGACACATGGATCACCTGGAGAGACTCGGTCACCCAGTTCCGTTGCAGCTAGCAATGGATACTATACTCAACTCACTGTCAGAAGATTACAAGCCTTTTATAATCAACTACAACATGAACAACATGGAGAAGACAATAGCCGAATTGCACTCCATGCTTAAGACTGCTGAGTTGAATATGGGGGCCTAAAACAAAACCAAGGATGTGCTGATGGTGAGGGACGGAGGAGTAAAGAAGAAGCATGGGCATGGTGGCACCGGCAAAGGAAAGAGTCCAGTTCAGGCCACCCAGAATGCACCCAAAGTTCGTGAAAACATCAAGGGCAAGGGCAAGAAGGTTAAGCCTACTAAAGCAAGCACCGAAAATCGTTGCTTCACATGCAATGAAGTCGGTCACTGGAGGCAAAACTGCCCAAAGCGTCATGAAGCAGGTATGTAAACCTCAGGAATTTATGATTGCTTAGTTTATCACTTTCTACTTGTATGTACAAGTATACTGATGCCTAGTGCAAATACTTATTGCAGGTGGTCAGAAGTGAATGCCCGAGATTGCAAGGATCTAAAGCACAAAGTTGATCAGATTATCAAAACATTTCATTTTTAGTTTTTTTTAAGGAACTTATTCATTTCAAACAGTTACATAGTACTTATGGTTACATTGTTTTGGAAATTTATAATTGAATATTTTAAAATTTATTGCCTTGAAATGTCTGTTGTGCTTGTTATGAATAAAGTCAAGTTTTGATTTAATTCAAGTTTGGATCCTAAATGTTGATGATTATTGTACCACCTTAATGAAAACTGTCAAAAACACACGAAGTACTATAGTTATAGGAATGTGTTTTTGAATGAAACTATCATGAGTAAAAGATTATAAAAATTATTTTATGATTAGCCACTCATATGTTTTAAAAGAATTTAAGATATTATCTCAGTTATCGTTGATAATATCAGTATTTATAAAACTAGAAAGAATTCCAAAATTTTGGAATTAGGATTTATTTAAAGTCCAGTTAAGTTTTATAAACGTTAAAATTCTAGTATTCATTACTTAAAATGGAATTGACTAAATAGTCAAGTTTTGACTAAGTCAATAAGTTAATTTTGAGTAATAGTTAGTTTTCATATAGGTAAGTGGGAGCCTAGTTTATTCTCTATCTACTTTGTGATAAAGAATAAAAGATCTGATTATTGATTCAGTGTATCTAGGAGTTATAATCCAGGTGGGATATAAACTCACGAGATATAATGATCTATCTTTTAGACAAAAAGGATAGATCATTATCTATCTCTTAGTAAGAGGATAGATCAGTAATTTTAAAGTCTTGAAACTAGATAAAGTTATGATTGACTTTAAAAAGGAAATCAATAATTAGATATGTTGGTAAAATTAGTAAAAGATATCAAGTTATCTTTTAATGTAGTATTATAATGTACTAGATTAAATTTTCTGATATTTACCAGTTTGGTAAAAGGAAATTTTTATCTGATTTCAGGAAGAAATCATTCACCTACACAGCAACTAAGGTAAGTAGCAGTTTAACTTTACATATTCAGGGAAACTAGGAGTTGTTCCAGTATCTCCAAGTTCAGGGAATATGATAAAGAGAGTCTAATTTTGTTTAAAGTGCTTGAAAAACAAAGATTAGCACAATCAAGAAAATTGTATCAGAGGATACAAACCTGCATTGTTTTGGTTATCACTTTGATTAAAACGGTAAATATTAATCAAAGGGTTTAAACTGAAGTTGGGTGATACTTCGTTTAAATCAGAATTTTTTTTAGTAAAAGTTGAATAGACACCGTAAAAGTAATTAAAGAAATGCTATTAATTTTGTTATTATTACAGAGTGTAATATGGACTATACAAAGATTAGTTTCTTTATCACTTTTATATTTTTGCATGTTTTTAATCCAGGAATGAAAAACTAGTTTCCAGTTTTCCATTCGAAATTTGTCCGCGACAACTTATCGTGGTGGGAACCCGATAGGGCTTTAAAGTCATTGTGAGTTTTTGGGTAGTTAAGAACAGAAGATGAATAACAGTTACAAGTGATGTAAACCAAAAACTGCATAGATATTCGATAGAGTAGCGAGTATCGGACGTGATCCGCCGTTGAGATTACTTCTTGGATTTTGTCATAAGTGAATCTCACAGTGGTTGTCCTTATCACATGAGGTATTTGGTTTGATATCATGAGGACCGCTGGACACTTAGTACGTTCAACCGCTACGCCGTAACAGGGTGGATATAAAGGGCGTAACTAGATTCAGCGGAAGCCGTGGTGTTGAATGCAGATATGCAAGATGGGATTTACGCCTCTTCTCTGAAGAGAGATATTTCTGGGCCCCTTGACTGACTGAATGTACTGATGAAGTGCACGGCCGTGCCCAAACGAACTGATTTATTCTTTGTCGTTTACCTATCAGTAGAAGTCGGATAGTCGAGAAACATAATCTTGAGTATTAAGAGTTGACTTAATCCAGGCTCATACTCATAGATGAAATCCGTGACGCAAAGGTTAGCCTAAGTGCCTGTCTAGGGGCCTCCTTAGGTCCGTGTGATCAGGACGATATTGCCAACTTGCACAAGTGGGAGTCTGTTAGTAATTATGTGCATAAGTAGACAAACCAGTGATTACACATCCAATGTTATAAGTCACTTGAGGGTCACACTTGTGAGGACCTATAAACCAAACAAGTAAATAATCCCAGCTTGGAGAGATTGGATTTATAATAGTTAATTGTAAATCAGTTGGGTAATTTCTATCTGAAATCCCAAAGATGAAGGGTTGTTAATTAATTATGTGAGTTATATATTTATTAGTTAAATAAATATATAATTAGATTAAATAATTAATTAGTTGATTAATTATCTAGTTAAATAGAATAAGGAATATTCTTTTCTTTGGGAAAAAGAAAATAATAAATTTTATTTAGATAATCATCAATGAATAAGGAAGCTTAGTCATATGGAAACTCTTCCATATAAATAAGGCTTGCCAGTTCATTATTACAATTCATTCAAGCAACTAGCTTTTCTGAAAAACCGAAACCCTTTTCTCTCTCCTATAGCCGCCAGCCACACCCTCCCTCCGGAACCAGTTCGGTTTTTCTTGGTCGCTGTTCGGGATTAAGTTCTGCTAGAAGGACGTTTGTAAGGTCATTCACCGGTGGATCAATCTCAAGCTTTCCAGGTGATTTTTCTAAGCTTAATAACGTATTAATAATTATAACGAACGGATCGTGGTTTTCGGGTTTTTATCCAAACCGCTTCCGCTCGATCGAACCAGTTTGGTTTGATCTGATAAAATCTTTTAATCAGTCGGTCATTAGATTTATAGTAAATCTCGATCTAGTTAGGTTCGAGATACGTGGTGATCTTCGTATCAGTTTGAATCAGAGATCACAGAAAAAACCCAACACACTTTACATTTACATTTTTTAAATATAAGATGGTCATCATGGCGTATAACAAGGTTTAGCTTTCGTGCTTATCTAATGGTTGTTAATAATCCCATTAAAGTCCTCTCTTCTTTTACCTAATCAAAAACAACATGGACAAAAAAATTATAGTTGACATTGTCTTCTCTAGTCAAAATACATAAAAATCACACTAGCTATAAGTCTCACAACAAAGTTATTTCATAACCGAAATCCAAATACTAAAATAGTGGAGAAGAACCCTAACTAATTTGTCTATTCATTACACAAAAATCAAATACAAATCTAAATTAAATATCTCTAAACTAAAATCATGCCCATATATATTACAAGGACAAAAATCCAAATCCAAACTCACAATTTTAAAGGGTAATCAAAAGAAGCTGCTTTGAAGCTTCATTAATCATTACAAAAAGAGAAAGAAACATAGAACATCGAATATGACATGATACAAAAAAAAAATAGATCTATAACAACTTGAAACAAAAAATAACACATCACAAATCGAAGATATCGAGAAACAAATTGGTCGATCGGAGACTAACGACTTGAAACAACTCAAAAATAGGTCTGGAGCAGATCGACGATGGAGACTGAAGACCTGCAACAGATTGAAGACAACTTGGAACATATTTGAGCCAACTTTAAACGATTAAATGAGGAAGAACGATATATGAATTGAGGAGCTTAGAGCATGGAATAAGAATAGGAAAGAACAATTTATAAGATGGAGGACGAGAATGAAACAATTCATCTTATGATTTATTGGTCGTGAAGTTGAACTTGAACACAAGGTTTCATGGTCTATTGATTTGGGGATGAAGATGAATGAGGGTTAAGGGCGAAAAAGGGATAAATAGGTAGTAAATGGCCGCATACAAATGAGTCTATTTTTGCAACTTATCGAATAAAGTCATTGGTTGAGCGAATAAGCCACAACCAAACACTAGTTATAGTCGAGTGTCCTACGCTATATAGGTTATACAACCCAAAAATTCACAACTAAACATCCTTAGTATTTGTAGGTTTTCTTTGGATGAAGGAACAATAACCAGATGATTCGTTTTGCTTTTTTCGGAGTTTGAAACTTTGAAAGGGGGGAGGGTTGTGGCGTCAAGGACCTGTTGTAATACTCGGATTTTTAGATAAGTATGATTTAAAGTTTGGACGAAATAGGTCTTTTGAGATAAATAGAAGAATTTGGACTTCGGGATCAAATTCTAGATTTTATAGTCTAGTTGGAGAGAGCTTTAGATAAAGGAGTTCAACGGTACCTTCCAGAGCTAAAACGAAGAAGTAAAGGCAAAAACGGTGACTTAGGCTAGTTTATATGCTAGTTTGGGTTTCTAGTTAGTTTGGAAATCTCATTTGAGTTTGTTCGCTAGTTTAAACTCACGTGGAAACTAGCCAACGCATCTAGAACTGTAAAAAATGTGTTACGCTACAGAAATCTTAATCTTTTAAAAGAGTACGAGTAGATAGTTTATTATATATATCACTCGTAATCTCGATTCGACCAAATATATTCAACCAAGTCGGAGCGAAGTTGATGATGGACTTCATTTGAGCGCATCTCGGAATTTATTTCAAGATATTTTTGGAATTTATGAATGAAACTTTGAAATATTTGTGTCGAGTTATCTACATCTTTATTGATCAAATTGATCATGTCACACTCATCTGTAACAATCATATTATGTACAATTATGCACGTATGAAATTAAAAAATATATTTTATAATTATTAATATACAATTCATCAATTAATTTACATATACATATCTATAATATAAACATAATAAGCTAATGAAATAATAAAAAAAAAAACTTATTTAATTAAAGTTTGTATAAGATTTTACAAGAAACAAGAAACGAAATATATATATACATATATATTATAACTAATTTTTTCAATTTACCGTATATGTTTTATAGATTTATTAGAAATAAAGAATTAAGAAATAAAATAATAACAAAAAAATGAAGGTACTAAAAGAAACCGGGTTCTTGTTCAAACATATGAGTTCCAATAAGAATCTATGTTTAGACAAGAACATGTATCCCACAATGAAAGTTCTTGTAAAAATCTTTGTAAAAACCTCAAAAAAAAACCTCTATTGTGAATGTTTTTTTAGTTCATTCATATAAGGTGGGTTCAAATGAATACACTCTTATTCTAAGAAAAAACGAAAACACTTATATGAGACATGATATTATAGTCATCACATATGATAGGAAAATATGGTATTAAATTAAAGACACTTACACAATCTTTAGTGCAACCTAGAGATCATCAGTCAAATCACCTACACACCACAAACTCCCATCATGTAATTCATATGCGATACGAATGTTATCGCCTCTTTTTAATCGATGTATATATATAGAGGTGGGTTCATATGAGAACGATGTCAATTTAAGAAAATGCGAGGACGATTCTCAGCCACACATTTTCAGTTATGGTGGACGCGGTCACAGAGGATTGACGCGATTCATGGAGGGTGGAGATGATTAAAGGAGAACGACGTGGTCAAAACCGTCTTAATTAACTGGATGAGTGGTTGAGAATTATCATCGCATTTTCTTAAAAAGTTATGTTTCTTGCATGAACCTTCTCTATATGTATATGTATATGTATATGTATATGTATATGTATATGTATATGTATATGTATATGTATATGTATATGTATATGTATATGTAAATGTATATGTGTATGTATTTCAATTGGGAAGATAAACTGAAAAAGCACATAAAATGCTCCAAAGTAGAAGGGACAAATGGGTGGGTAGCAATCCACCCAACGTAACATCACAATATTGTTTGGTTGCATGTAGAAATAGTGACTTGATATTTATTACATGTAAAACCAAAAAAAGAATATAACATTTAATCATTATTTAATAGATAATAATTTGGGGACAAATTTGTAAAATGACAAGATACTTGGCATAATTTGAATTATTTGATCTTTATAATATAATCCCTATGTTCAACTTTTAAAAATAAAAGTTCTATTCCAGATTTGATTAACATGTTTAAATATACAAGGAGAAGTATAAAAAAGGAGAAGTTATTCGGTTAACAATTACGTCTTTGACTGTGAATCACTAGATAATTCCTTACATATATATGTAAAAGACGGAAAGATAGTTTCGTAACTTTTACAAATAGACGACAAACACGTGCATAAATGAACTCGTGATTGATATATGAATACACAAGTTCATATATGAATATATAGCTCATTTATGAATCAGTTAAAAATAATTAATATGTGAACTACACAAACTCATATATGAACGTATATATGAATTATATAGGTTCATTTATAAAAGTGTAGTTCATATATGAATCCGTTTAAAATATTTAGTATATGAACTATATATGTTCATATATGAATGCATAGATGAATTACACATGTTAATGTATAAACGTATAACTCATATATGATTAGTTAAAAATAGTTAATATGTGAATGTTTGATTCATATATGAATCGATAAAAATAGTTAATATGTGAATTATATACCACATATAGTCCATATGTGTGTGCAGTTATGAAACTACCCCTCTATTTTTGGCATAGCTGCAAATTTTGACCAGTCAATACCGTAACCTTTGACCAATCAAGGCCTTAATATTTAACTAGTCAAATTCGATCTCAATCATATTTGCCAGAGATCACTTTTCAACAAAAAAAAACTTCCCTATATATATATAAAGTCATGAATTTGATTATTGATAAAAAAAATCTTTGGCAATTATACACATAAAATCAAACATTGTATTTTTTGTACTAAAGAAGATATTACTTTCGAGGTCAAGGTAGATCAAAGAGTTATTATGTTTTTGCTATTTCTAGTGACATGTTTAAATTTTTTTTACCACTTACATTATCATTATTAGAGAAACATAATACATCATTTGTTCAATTTCAGTTATATTATCTAACATACATAAGTACTGTAGTTGAGATACTTTAATAGTTTTATCAAATCGTTGTTTTAATTATAATTAAACGAGATAACTTAATAGTTTAGTCAAATCGTTGCTTTAGTTATCTGATTAAATTAGAGGAAAATAAAGTAATAATATGATCATGAAAGTACAAGTGATATTGGAGGGAATCCACAATTCTTGATAGAAATGAAGTCTTGCAAATTCTTTTCGGATTGGAACATAACTAAAAAAGTAGTTTTATTTATGTTTGTAACTAGAAAAAATATAAAAAGTGTCTTGACACTTTATATACATTGTTTAGTCCTAAGGGTACATTCTCATCAACCGATATCGATCCCTTAAGCTAGCTCGTTAGCAAAAAATCCAAATTCTATTTCAATAATTTATGATAGAGAGTTTTTGCAGATCTCGTGAACCATTCAAGATATAGAGTTTTGCATACAACTAATGAAGAAAAAATAATGAATAATGGCTAGTCAAAATTGTGTAATATTTTCAAACAGAAAATGCCGTATTAACAAAAAATTGACGTCAAAGACTTCTATGGAATACTTTTGGTGAGTATCAAGGCACATTTTATGGTTGGCACGTAAAAACCACTTTTTATATGTTAGAATTGTATTTAAAAAAAATGCCAAATATACCAAGTCTTATTTGGAAATATGTGTAGAAATATACTAAAAATGTAAACCACTACAATCAACTTATTTGCCATATAATAATTTTGAACTAAGTACACTTTTTGACCAAAAAGACCCACATATTTTTATCGAAGTGTAACCTTTGTGTATGGCTATGTATATCGATACTCATAAAGAATCCACCAATAAAGCTCACCTTAATTTTTACTTGGTAAAATAAATTTCATCAACCAATATAAGAGAATATAAAATTTTATTTTTATCTTTTTTCATCGATCCTGTAATATTTGATAATCTAGTTATCAATCTACTATTAACCACGTATCCATCTTATTAAATTTAGGAGATCAATAGATTACATGTCAAAATGAGAAAATTTAAATCACCTATATATTAGCAAAGATCAAATTCGTTATATTAAATAGAAACTAAAAATTATATATTTCCAAAAAAAAAAAAACCTAATGTATTTTCTGACTTTTTTTAAAAGAAAACTACTGTTATTATAATAATGGTAGGACTAAATTTACTTTAATAACCATGAAACATTGAAACACGTGAGGTACACGTGACCCAATTGTGTCTTAAGCTCTAACTCTTATGTAATATGTTTACTGTCCAACCTATACGTACATATGTATGTATCTATATGTGTGTTTAGAGTGTGTATAGGAGGAGGATCTTTCTCTCTCATTTGACAGCTTCTACCACGATCTAGCCGTGAGATGGTGGAAATCTGAAACCTCCACCGCCACCGCCACCGGAGAACACCACCGGCCGCCACCCACTTCAACAAGATTTCTACAAATCATCGGAGAAATACAACCTTTTTTTACCCACCGACAGAAGGAAGATAGATATAATAAATCATCAATCAATCTTCAAAAAGGGTTTTAGAAAAGATTTGGGGTGTTAAAATAAATCATCAAAGATTCAAAGCCGACGCATTTGGGTGTGAAATTACGGTAGTACCCTTTCCCCGGAAGCCTCCAAGAGCCACCGTACATGGTGGGGCCCACATCCCCACCACCACCAGCACCACCACCACCTCTGAGGGCCCCACATTTACAACTCATACTCTGCTTTCTCTCACTAAAAAAAACCTTCACAGAGATCCATCAAACCGATCTGTGTCTGTCTCCCTTCTGTGTTACGCGTTGAACTTTCAACGCCTTCTCTCTCTAACTTTCTCTCTCTAGAAAAATACAATTAACACAAGAGAGTTATTGTTTATCTCTTTTGTGGATCTATCTATCTATCTATCTATCTCTTATTCTTTCTATTGTTACCTCTGATTAATAATAACCCCTTTTCTCTGATCCACAAAACCCAAAAAAAACACTACAGCTCAACAAAACCCCCAAACCCAACTGGGTTCCTTTCTCTCTTTCAAGAAAGGAATCAAATCAAAAACCACCACTTGGTTATATTATTATTATTACCATCTTTGATTTCTTATCACTTATTATTCTATTTGGCAACATTATTTGCTGTTTACATTTCATTTTCAGACTTTTATTATAATGTGGGTTTGGTCATTCCTTCTACAAGAATAGAGAAACAAGTTCATTAGAGAGAGAAAGAAAGAGAGAGAGTGAGTGAGTTGGAAAAAGAGAGAAAAAGATCTTTACTTTCTTCTTCTTACTTCTTCTTCTTCATGGTGTGAAGTGGGTTTTGCCAGTTGTTTAATGTTCTTCTAAGTTTTGTGGTTTTGTGTAATTTGGTGAATCAATGGATACCAAAGGACGCCTTGTTGCTGGTTCACACAATCGGAATGAATTCGTTCTAATCAATGCCGATGAAGTTGGAAGAGTATGTTCAATATCTCAACTCTTTTTACTTCCATTTATGACTTCAATGCTGCAAAATCCCCCAATTGTGGAACTGAATTTGTGCTCAATTTTGAGTCTTTGTGGTCAATTTTCCCATTTGAAGCAGATTTACTGTGTCTATTTGTGTCGGTGGCTTGAATAGTGCTGCCTTTTTGGATAAGAATCACTGTTCATAAGTTGGATTTGGGTTTTCTTCATCTTAGATTTCAAAGATTATCACTTTAACTTGCAAGCTAGTAGTTCTTTAACTTGTGAAGGAATAGATGTAGCTTGTGTTTATGTATTAGATTAGATCTTGATAGTTTTTGGGATCTGAATGCCTCAGTTGACTTTAGACCAATAATCTGTTGGTGGGTTCTTGATCTGAGTTTCAACTTTGGTTTGTTTTGAACAGGTGACTTGTGTGAAAGAATTGAGTGGTCAGATTTGCCAGATTTGTGGAGATGAGATTGAAATAACAGTTGATGGTGAGCCATTTGTTGCTTGCAATGAATGTGCTTTCCCGATTTGCAGACCATGTTACGAATACGAAAGAAGGGAGGGAAACCAATCTTGCCCTCAATGCAAAACCAGATACAAACGGATTAAAGGTAACGATAAGTGTCAATTCTCGGTTCGATTATTATCTATCGAGATCTCTTTTAGTTAGAATTAAATTTTAAGATCTGCGGTTTAGGGAGTCCAAGAGTTGATGGGGATGAAGATGAGGAGGAATTTGATGATTTGGACAATGAATTCGATCTTGCAAACTATCCGAGGAGAGACCCTCATAGTGTTGCTGAGGCTGTTCTCTCTTCGCGTCTTAATATCGGCCGAGGTACATCAAATGCATCTGGATTTGCCACCCCTTCTGAGGTGGATGCAGCTCTTAATCCAGAGATCCCTCTTCTTACTTATGGTCAAGAGGTAGTAGTAACATCAATATCTTCTTTATATATATTGGATCAGAATCTAGAATTTTTGATGAATGTGATGGTTTTGTGTAGGATGATGGGATTTCGGCCGACAAACATGCTCTAATCATCCCACCATTTATGAATCGGGCAAAGCGAGTCCATCCTATGCCGTTTTCCGACACTGCTTCATCAGTTTCTTGTAAGTATCTGCTTTCTGTAAAGTGCAAGTATTTTAATGAATTGTTGTTGGCTTGACTTTTTATGGTAATGTTGCAGTGCCACCTCGACCGATGGATCCTAAGAAAGATCTGGCGGTATATGGTTATGGAACGGTTGCGTGGAAAGATAGAATGGAGGAATGGAGGAAGAGACAAAATGATAAACTCCAAATGGTTAAGCACCAAGGTGATGGTGGTGGCAGTGGACACAATGATGGAGATGTTGATGATCCTGATATGCCCAAGTACGTTGATAGCGTTTGTTTGTTAGTAACACTAGATTGCTTTTAAAAACCAAATCTTTCTTTTAACATAAATGACACAATAGCTTTCATATACAGCAATGTACTTGATCTTAATGATTGCAAATTTTACTTTTTCTTGGCAAAATTTCAATCTAAGGAATCATCATCATTACAAGTTAGTTGATAGTTAAAGAACTTTAATGAACATGATTAATGACTATTGTGACTGGTGTAATCATAATTGGTAAATAATCCTCGTATTAAAAAGTTACCCTTTAACATAATGCAGGTTCAATAAAGTGTAGTTGGTATTGTCTTACTTGTTATATACATGTACAAACACACACAAATATACGTGTATATATATATGTATGTATGTATGTATATGTTAGTAGTTTGTTTCTGTTTTTGGTGTGTAGAAAGTTTATAATTTCATAAATGTGTTTATAGGATGGACGAAGGGAGGCAACCACTCTCGAGGAAGTTACCAATATCTTCAAGCAAGATAAATCCATACCGAATGGTGATACTGTTGCGTATGGTGATTCTTGGTCTCTTCTTTCACTATAGAATCCTGCACCCTGTTAAGGATGCCTATGCCTTATGGCTCACATCAATTATATGTGAGATATGGTTTGCGGTATCATGGATTTTTGACCAATTCCCAAAATGGTTCCCAATCGAGCGTGAAACTTACCTAGATCGATTGTCTCTAAGGTACGTGATTCTTTAATCAAAACCTAATATACCTACCCTATGTGGATATGAGAGTAGATTGATTTAAAGAAAAGTTTGTATCAGGTACGAAAAAGAGGGGAAGCCTTCTGAGTTGGCTCCTATAGACGTGTATGTGAGTACGGTGGATCCATTAAAAGAACCTCCGCTGATTACCGCAAACACAGTGTTATCCATCCTTGCGGTGGATTATCCGGTTGATAAGGTTGCTTGCTACGTCTCTGACGATGGTGCCGCCATGCTTACATTCGAAGCTCTCTCTGAAACGTCTGAGTTTGCAAGAAAATGGGTACCATTTTGCAAAAAGTTCAATATAGAGCCCCGTGCTCCTGAGTGGTATTTTGCCGAGAAAGTTGATTATCTTAAAGACAAAGTACATCCCTCATTTGTCCGTGAACGCCGTGCTATGAAGGTATGTTATTTCTCTTTTCTTTTTTCAAAACCTTTTGATTTTCTTGCAAAAATCTAGAAATGAATTTGGGCTTGTTTTCCTTTCTTGAAATGCAGAGGGAATACGAAGAGTTTAAGATACGGATCAATGGGCTAGTGACGATGGCACAGAAGGTTCCAGAAGAGGGATGGACAATGCAGGACGGTACTCCATGGCCAGGAAACGATGTTAGGGATCATCCCGGAATGATCCAGGTGGGCAAAATCTCTTGATTTTTGGTACTCGGAGTATTTTGTGAATGTAAATAAATACTAATAACAACGCTTCCTTTTATGATGAAAATAGGTTTTCCTAGGGAACAATGGTGTTCATGACATGGAAGGAAATGAGTTACCAAAGCTTGTTTATGTTTCTCGTGAAAAGAGGCCTGGATTCGATCACCACAAAAAAGCCGGTGCCATGAATGCCTTGGTATGGAATGTTTCTGTGGTTTGAATATGTTTTCTCATGATCCGTTTCTAACGTTTTGTTTCTTTTTTGAAGATCCGAGTGTCGGCTGTCATCTCAAACGCACCTTATATGCTTAATGTCGATTGTGATCACTATATAAACAACAGTAAAGCACTGCGAGAATCTATGTGCTTCATGATGGATCCTACGTCTGGAAAGAAGATTTGCTATGTTCAGTTTCCTCAAAGATTTGATGGGATCGATCGACATGATAGATACTCGAATCGCAATGTTGTGTTCTTCGATGTATGCACCTCTTCCACTCTATTTATCTAATATTATAAAGCATTTAGGTTTTTGTTAGAGTACAGCTTAATTAAGTATAGGTTATAAAATTATACAAAAATCTTCCAATTTCTGTTTTTGGAAACCTCATATCATAATTTATCCATTTCCAGCAAAAGAAAAAAGTTATAAAAAGTGAATTTAAAATAATTCTGTTTTTGGTTTACGATTGAATTTCTTACACGGGTTTTATGTTTACAGATTAATATGAAAGGTCTTGATGGAATACAAGGTCCGATATACGTTGGAACAGGTTGTGTGTTTAGGAGACAAGCATTGTACGGATACGATGCCCCAACGAAGAAGAAACCTCCGGGTAAAACGTGCAACTGCTTGCCTAAATGGTTTTGTTGTTTTTGCAATTCAAGAAAGAAGAAAAGCAACAAAGGGAAGTCAAAGGAGAAGACCAAGAAGAGTAAGAAGATGAAAGAAACTTCCACACAAATACATGCTTTAGAAAATATCGAAGAAGGAATTGAAGGTAAGTTCACCTCTTGCTGGGATATGTTTGGTTTAATGTGTTCAAATAGAAAAAATGAATTTTGAAATTTATATGCATTTTGGATTGTTTGCAGGAATAGATAGCGAAAAATCATCGCTCATGCCTCAAATAAAGTTTGAGAAGAAGTTTGGTCAGTCTCCGGTGTTTATAGCTTCAACCCTTTTGGAAGATGGCGGTGTTCCTCCAGGAGCAACCTCCGCATCACTATTGAAAGAAGCCATCCATGTGATTAGTTGTGGTTATGAAGATAAAACCGAATGGGGCAAAGAGGTATGTTAATAAACCACATTTTCTGAACTCGACTTGACTTTGAATAATTTGATGTTGAAAAAATAACATTTGATATTCGACAGGTGGGTTGGATCTATGGTTCGGTTACGGAGGATATCTTAACCGGTTTCAAGATGCATTGCCATGGTTGGAGATCAGTGTATTGCATTCCCAAGAGGCCAGCATTCAAGGGTTCAGCTCCTATTAATCTTTCGGATCGTCTTCACCAAGTTCTTAGGTGGGCTTTGGGGTCCGTCGAAATCTTGCTAAGCCGACATTGTCCTATATGGTACGGTTACGGCTGCGGTTTGAAGCCATTGGAACGTTTTTCATATATAAACTCCGTTGTTTATCCATTGACCTCTGTTCCATTGGTCGCCTATTGTACACTTCCAGCCGTCTGTCTCCTCACCGGAAAGTTCATCGTTCCTGAGGTAACACAACTCCTCAACCTATCACTACGATGATAAATAAACAACTTAAGATTTTGATTATAGATTGAAACGGATGATGATGGATGGATTATTGTATGTATGGATTATTGCAGATAAGCAATTACGCTAGCATTCTGTTCATGCTCATGTTTTTGTCGATTGCTGTAACGAGCATCCTTGAAATCCAATGGGGTGGCGTGGGCATAGACGACTTATGGAGGAACGAGCAGTTTTGGGTCATCGGTGGGGTGTCATCTCATCTATTTGCTCTCTTCCAAGGTCTCCTGAAGGTGTTGGCCGGAGTGAACACGGCCTTCACGGTTACCTCCAAGGGAGGAGACGATGGTGATTTTGCAGAGCTCTATCTCTTCAAATGGACCACCCTGTTGATCCCCCCGTTGACCCTCTTGATCATCAACATCATCGGGGTGATTGTGGGGATCTCGGACGCCATCAGCAACGGATATGAGTCGTGGGGCCCGCTTTTCGGGAGACTCTTCTTTGCAATATGGGTGATTCTGCATCTCTACCCTTTCCTCAAAGGTATGATGGGAAGGCAGAGCAATGTTCCGACCATTATCATTGTGTGGTCGATCTTGCTTGCCTCCATCTTCTCGCTTTTATGGGTTCGAGTTAACCCCTTCTTGGAGAGAGGTGGGATCGTGTTGGAGGTTTGTGGGTTGGACTGTGACTGAAGAACAAGAACAAGATACGTAATTTGTTACAGAGGAAGAACGAAAGAAAGAAGAATTCGATATTTATCAGTGAATGTGTGTAGATAGAAATGGGCAGGGACCTGATACATTGATGATTGATTTTGCAAAGTCTTTTTTTTCTTTTTTCTTTTTTCTTTTTAAAAATTGATTCTTTTAAATTTGGGTAATTTTTGTGGGTTGTGAGGGATAGACTTCAAGGAGATGAATCTGTCTGTATTCCCAGGAAGAACATAAAGTTTAGTTATTTATTTTTCATATATTTTAATATCTTCTTTCTGAATAAGGGACTTGCAGATTTTGATTCATTTCACCATGTCTTTAGAAGCAATCAATCTTTTTAGTCTATTCAAGTAGGAATGGAAGAGATATTTGCACCTGAATATAGGCAATGGCAAATACAGAGACATTTTTGTTATTATAAAATGGAATAAGACCAGTAAGTATTATTTTCAACTATTCTTTGTGTTCTATTAGAATTAACTTAGAAAACTCAAATTCAAGTTCTAATGTGCTATTGTATTTGTAGTATCTTTGTTTTAGGACAATGATGGCCAATGGTAGCATAAAATGAATAGTGGTGTTAAGAAGTATATTTTTGTACACTAGGGGTATATATGGCAGACAATATCATTGATGCCACATGTGACATGTCCCACTAAGGTGGTGGATTTTTCCGATGATTAAGAGTGGTCGAGACAACTCTCTCTTAGCTAGTCCAATCTAGACGGGCAAAACTAGGCCCTTTTTTGTAATTGGAACCGTTTAATACCTAGGTAGGTTATCGATACCGCCATCCTCATACTTTCACTACCTTCCATCAGCGTCATACGCCATCTTAGCTTTACCTTCATACTCTCACCTTACCCTCAATAGGGAGTACCACTACGCTCTCTACCCTAAATATTTTCTTTTTCCTTAATTTTAGGGTTTACTTCATGAAGGTGTATCCAACTTGTCATGAAAAGTTATTGTATGTACCTAGACTTTCAAAATTACCTTTTAATGTATTCAAGTTACCATTTAGTGTATACAATGTATTCAATTTGTTACGAAAAATTGTCCAAAATAGATTAAATAGTAAGTTTTGCAAACTTGGATACACTAAAAGATAATTTTGAAAGTCCAATATATACAAAAACTTTTCCTGACAAGTTGGATACATTTTTATGAACTAAACCCTAATTTTAATATATATATATATATATATAGGTGAAAGTTCAATTGCAAACCACCTTTTCATTGTGAACGTGAGGACCAACGAGAGCGCGCCACGTGGCAATTTGAAATTTTTTTGGCTTAGTCATTCAGACTGAATAACACTACTCGCACTCTGATGAATTCGGACGCGGGCGGGTCAGCCGCGGGTCATCCGCGGGTCAAGCGTTATTCAGTCTGAATAACGCTTTATTCAGTCTGAATAACGCTTTATTCAGGCTGAATAAATCTTGACCCGCCGATTTCAATTGCCACGTGTCGCGCTCTGGGCTGTCCTCACGTTCACAACGAAAAAGTGGTTTGCTATATAGGGGAAAGTTATTTTGTTAACCACTGAATTTGTGTTAACCGTGTTAACTCATAGTTGCATACGTAAATCAATGAAATCTTTTGTGTGGAGTTGTTTAATATGATAAAAATGTTTCATAAACTAATTTTTTTGATGATATTGTTTCATATGAAGGTGTTTTTTACATAGAAATGAAAAAAGTTCACATGAATAAGAAAAAGTTTCATAAGAATAAAAACACCAAAATATGAAACAATTTCATCAAAAATTGAAGTTTATGAAACATTTTCATCATCTTAAACGACTCCACAATTTTTTTTTCATTGATTTATGTATGCAACTATGAGTTAACACGGTTAACACAAATTTAGTGGTTAACAAAATAACTCTCCTCTATATATATATATATATATATTATAAGAAAGGGAGAGAGAAAAAGGAGAGAGAGAGAGAGAGAGAGAGAGAGAGAGAGAGAGAGTGCAAGTAGCAACGGGTTTGGGAGCCCTCATCTGAGCCCGCTGCACCCTGTATTGCAGCTCTCGCCTACCCGATGGAACCTATAGGCCAGACCAAAGGCAAGCCCGCGGGTGATACACAAATCCTTATGGACGTCATTGATCGGGTCAATTATGTAACTGGTCAACATAAAGAAATCCAAATCGATCCATCACCGGGCCTCTAGGCATTACCGTTTCTATTTTGTAATTCTCCATCACATGCCATGCATCAATTGGACAACTTTTATTACCCTTTTTTTGTCTTTCTCTTGGTCTTCATGACTGTTTTGTATTTTGACCTCATGACTATATAAAGTTATCTTTTTACCTTTTACTTATAAATAAAATGTCTTTTTTAGTGTTATTCACACGACCCATTTAATCTCTCATACCTTTAAGTTAAGGCTCCGTTTTCGAGCTCAATAAAAATTCA
The DNA here is from genome assembly GCA_030169165.1 of Centaurea solstitialis. Taxonomy (NCBI): domain Eukaryota; kingdom Viridiplantae; phylum Streptophyta; class Magnoliopsida; order Asterales; family Asteraceae; genus Centaurea; species Centaurea solstitialis. Next base: position 97,708,816 of record CM058040.1, read on the forward strand.
ATTTCATTGAGATTGAGACATTTGAACGTAATTTTTTTTATCTCACGGTTTTTTTGTTTCTCAAGTTGGCAAACCAAATGCACCCATAATGTCATCATTGGATCGTAATCTTAATCCCCCAAAGATTATGTTATGGAACCAATCGAGGAACATACCCGAAAATCCCCGATTTCAGAACTTTTTGGTTTGGGCGGTGATGTTTAGCAGTAAAAGAAGAGCACACACTGTAGACATCTTAGGGGCTATTCTGTTGGTTTTTCATTAAGTTATATGTAACACCCCAAAAATTGGAGTCAACAAAAAAACCTTCGAATTAAAGGTTGGTACAATTAAAACGCCAAGGCGTGAGCTTAACTCAATAACTAAAACAATAGAAACTGTTAAAAATACATGAACATAATTCAACGGGAGAGGAATAGCAATTAGCTAAACCATCTCCTAACTAAGGGAGGGATCCTATGAAGAATTGTCATCTTAAGGTCAGTTAAGAGTCCAAAGGTCCGGTTCTCATGAGCATCCCCTGATGCTCGCCTCGCACACTTATACTTGCTTGCTACCAGAACCTGGAATACACATCGACACCAAACAAGTGTTAGGCCAAAAGAGCCTAGTGAGTTGTACCAAGCAAATACAATACATATAACATCACGTAGAGACTTACGATATATATATATATATATATACGAGTATATCAATGAACATGAATAAGTATACTTATATGTTTTATCTTTTATCTTCGGAAACAGTGGATCATCGAGATCCACGGTTTTCCCCAAATACAAACCCTAGCTCCCAAGGTTCTCAAATCCCGACTAATACACGAAATCAACACGAAATAAACCGTACCTTTCGTTAGGAACTTGATTCTAACGACACTTCACGGATTGATTTCACTTCCAACGCTCGATTCTTCTTCCGTTTCTCAAATCCTCTTCAAACCCTTCTTTCTCTCTTTTTCTCTCTTCAAGAACAACTAATACAAAATGAAGGGAAAAGGGTTCTCAACTAGCTTTGAGTGAAGCTTAACCCTTGAGAGGCTTGGTGGATGCGCTCTTAGAGCTCTCAAAATCGCAGCAAGAAAAGAGAGAAGGAGGAGATGAACTTTGGGTAAGAATGAGAAGAGAGAGAAAGAAGATTGAATATATGGGATCTGACAGAGCTCGCGGTGCGAGGCTACTCCAGTAGCTAACTCCGAAAATTATAAAGTCGAATCCGACTGTTTTGGTCATAACTTCTTCGTTTTAGCTCCGATTTTGCTTCCGGAAGAACCGTTGGACTTGTAATTCAAGTTCCCACTCAATAAGATTATAATATTCAAGTTTTAACCCAAAATAAAATTATCCAAATTTACGGGTGTTACATTATATATGGATAAAACTGACTGTATGTATTAATCTGTCGAGAATGAATTGAGAAACATTGTTGTTTGTTTGTTGTGCTGAATAGACAGTCCGGATGTCAGAAATGACTATTTTACCCTTATTGTATATTAAACATGAAGACATTATTTCAAGTTTAACGTATTGAACCAAGTTATTTCAGGAGCAAAGTTAAATCCACCGTCCAAAACCAACAAACAGAAAACCAAAATCAGTTGTATTATCAATTCAAACGATAACATTTTTTTTGAGGCATTTCGTCAATTGTTTGTTAGTTGAAGAACACATTTATAAAAGAGTTGGATTCAAATAACAATGAACCATCATCCCTTCCAACTACCCAACACCAAAAACCCATATATTATTACTAGTTGGCAGGGACGATTGCCAACCGTCAGAAAAATCCTAAAGTCGAATGGGTTTCAATTGATTGGTAGCGTTTCTTCGTTCTCTCTTCTTTTCTTGCTCTTACGACGATGCTAAACGTTCGATTTCCGCAAACCAAAGGTATGAGATGCTATAAAAGAACCCTTGATCTCTCTGTAAACCATCCCATAACCCGCTAAACATTCGATTTTTGCAAACCATCTGATTTCTGCAATGTTGAAGCACAAGTTCGACTCGTATAGCAGTTTTGAGTAACAACCATATCTTTTATATCCTTTTGACGTTTTCGTTTGAGCACCTTGTATCTTATCTCCAGGGTATGTTTGAGCATAATATATTTAGGATTGCATGTACTAGAAAACCTTTTAGCCATCATGTGAATGCTTGTCTACCTAGACACTATGTCATCGATCAAGCGAATGTCAACATTTAAGCGAATGTCTCCCGTAGATGGACGTGCTACTTAAAAGTGAACGTAAGATCGGACATGATATATGGAACAAACATAGTAAACATATAGTTAGTTTAGTAAATGCAACCTAAATGTTGGCTTTCTAGGTCGTTTCCCACAAATACCAAGTTTTCCTAACAAACAAACAAACCATTATATCCGCATTTGATTGATTTAGCTTGGCATCATAACTCCAAGTTGATCACCTCGACCAATTTGTGTATTGGTCAAATACATGTTCTTAAATGATTTATATTGTTTTAACGTTAAATATTCCTTTACTGTAAGAAATGTGTCACATCTTTTACATTACACATTTCTTCGAAACAATTAGCATATTATAATGTTACCAAAATGAGACTTTTCGGTTATGATTGATGAAATTACTTCTGAAACAAATTCAAGAATCAAAGACATCTCTAAGAACCACATGTTTAGGACCTGAAAAACTAGAATTGTGTGAGGTCATTTCTCAATAAAACTTTGAAACACGAAATCTATCTTGAAATAAAAGCTTCTAAAAAAATAAAAAATATATATCAATGCCGAAATTAGAAATTGTAAACTAGAGAAAAATTGAGAGAATGGTGTGGAAAGAAATCACATAACAATCTTATATCCATAAACAAAATAGTATTTTCTAATTGTTTTGTCCAAACCAGCTTGCATACACCTCAACTAATTCCATAAGATAACCATTAGAAAAAGCCTAATGCCCTAAAAAAATATCACACTAGCAACCTATAAAGAGGAGCCAAAAAGAGGATCACATTATGAAAAGAATAGCGAAGAAAAGAGAATAAAAAAGATCGAAATTAAAAGAGGATAAAAAAGGTCGAAATTTGAAGAAAAAAAAGAATAACAAGAAAAAGGTCAAACCCTGTAACAAGTCCTCTATATCCTACTCCATAACCTGATCGGCTATAAAAATTTCTTACCAACTTTCTGTAACCAAGTTTAACTGATCATTCTTAACGGTTAGTTACTTATGACCATCTCTACTAGTGACCAATATCAGCCAGACTTCCAAGCTAAGTACCGTTCTTGAGGCTGATTCGTATACGGCTAACAAACATGACTTCAAAGGATTTGCCACCACTTGTAACATGTAAGGGCAGGACTAAACCCTGATGAAGCCAGGTTGGGCTAGATGAATGAAAATGTAAATGAAAATAACATGGTATGGGATTGGGACTCACTAGAATAAAAATTCAGCTCTCTGATGGAATATACCCATTAATTACTGCTTAACACCTCTAACGAAACATTCCTTTGTTCAAGTGATTACCAAAGATGAAATAGCTTCAAGGATCCATGAATTCGAAAAGATTATACAAAGCCAGCAGCCAATCATGACAGAAATGATCATACATTCATTCTAACCATACAAGAACGAATGACTATCCATGCACAATGTACAACTGTTAACCTCGACATAACAAAGCACAATACTCGAGTGAGTGTTGTTGGCTTTGAAAACAAAATGAATGAAATCAATATTGAAAGTGGTAAAAAAAATGAATGATATGCAGAAGTGTATAGAAAGATAGATACATATATGCATGCATAATACATCTAGGAAGTACCACAGCCACAATGTAATCCAATCTGAGTGAACAGCCATTGTATAGGATTTGGATGATCATCATCATCATCTTGTTTTGAAGGTATATTTGAGGAGAATGGCATATCCGGTGGCAAATGCCTATGAAATGCATCAACTGCATTTGCAACCCCATCTTCGTTCTCTATTAGCTTTGCCAAATCCATTGCTCGGCTTTTCACCTATCAAACATTTTTACACAACCAAGTGATCGTTTTTGTTAAAATATCTTTCAATAATGGCAAAACAAGACAATCTTGTAAACCTAGTCCGTTGCTCTTGATAGGATTTGTGTTTACCATGCAAATGCATATTATAAGTAGTTCCACAATCTCATTTTGTCAATGGTTATAGAACTTTTCCTATAGGTCATGAATTCGAAGTTGACCCTTGCATATGTGCCAATGGCTATGTTTGGCAAACTAGCTAGGGATGGCAATGGGACGGGTATGGGGCGGATATTGGTAATCCCAGTCCCATACCCTATTATAAAACCATATCCCATACCCGGTCCCGTCCCGTCAGGTATCCCATTACGAATAACCATCGGGGTCGCGGGTATTCCCACGGGTATTGGGTATCCCATTTATATTCTTAGTTGATTAAAATTTACTAAATAAAATTTCGTTTCCCAAAACTATATGCGAATCAAGTCAAACAATGAGTTAGATTTTTTAAACTTTCATTTAGCAACATGAGCATTCAACAAGTTCAACGTTTAACAAAATGGAAACGACATTTGTGCTCGGTGCACTATCATCGAAGTGTCGATGAAAGTGGGAACATTACTACATTAATCTATTATTTATACTAATAAAATCAATCCTCATTTCTAGTATTCTATATATTAAAAAAATTGTAATGTATACTATATTAATAATAACATTATAAATTTATTAAATATATATGGTTCGGGGTCGGGTAAATGGTTTTGGGTATGGGATCGGGTAAATGGGCGGGTACCGACTAAAACCATAACCATCCCAAACCCAAGAAATTTTTTTGAAAAAAATCCCATACCCGGCCCCATAACCATTTACCCGGCCCAATCCCATCACAAAAGTTCTGTGATTCCCATCGGGTTCGGGTATTTCTGCCATCCCTAAAACTAGCCGATAAGCTAACTATTGGCCGTTCTAGAGAGACTGTTTCTATAATAAAAAAAAGGCAGCTGATAAAATTATTTTTCATAACTAACATTTCTATTGATTTCAAAAGAAGTTTACCTTGGTAAATTTTGATAGAAAGTAGTAACCAAATATAGAAATTTTGAATGCTTTCAATCAATCTACTAACCTCTGGCTGCAGCATGAAATTTATCGCATCTGAAAGTGCTTCAACACTGAGCTGATTAATCGGGATTGGATTCGGCCCCAGTCCTCTATGATATATTCTATCACCCCAAAAATACTGATCTCCAAAAAAGGTACAATAGTTGTAGGACACTGCATTTTTCACCATTACGTGTATACATAAAACCACTATAACTTGAACAACTCAGATTAATATATATATATATATATATATATATATGCATACAAAATTTTCATGCCAAATTGATATCACTTCTAAATAAAATAAACTTACAAGAAAATAATTTAAAAAATTTAGACTAGAATATTACCCCAGCTCTCAATCCTGTGGCCGTTGTTCCAGCACCTCCGTGATGAACCTGCAAAATTATAAAATACATTTTTACTTTATGCATGATTCCAATTGTGCATACCATTTTCCTTCATTATTTAAACATAACATTTCCCACAAAAACATAGGAGCATGAGGAGGTTTAGACATCTTAATATATAACTCACCACCGCTGCACATTGGGGAAATAGCCAATCATGAGGACAATCCACCAGAAGGAAAATATCATCGGGAATTTCTGGAACTGCAATCCCAATTTTACCCCAAAGGGTCAAGAAATCAAAACAAACTTATTTTCATATATGCATTAAATATCGACTTTAAAAGGCACTTTTAAATAAATAAATAACTAAAATATTTTTGTAAGTCTTCCTCAATCATCAACACCCGTCAAGAAAATCTTTTAATAAATTATAAGTTGTACACTCTATTGGAGAAGGAACTTACAGGTCCCAAGATCTCCCCAACCTCGGTCAATTATCCCCCTTTGTCCTGTTTTTCTCAGAGCCTCCAAAATGATAGTTGTGGTTTTGACCGAATCTTCAAGAGGCTTAGAAACAAAACAATTAAAGATTGGTTGGTTTGATTTCATGATTGATAAAAATTAAAAAACACAACTAAACTAGGTTATGAAATTAGTCTCTATACCATGCTCCCAAACCCGATATATATGGGACTTGTTCCTTTTCCAATCCATTGGATGAATTCTTGAGGGGGTTGATACTTGGAAGCAAGATTCAAGAAGCAATAACCAACCACATCGACCAGCGGACCCCAATCTGCAGATGAGACCCACCTTTCATTTCTCATTTTACAGTTAAAAACAACAAACTTAAAGCTTAGTGCATGTATTATTCTTACCACTTGGTTTAGCTACAACATGAGGACTCCACATGTAACCAGTTGGGAAATGAGATATTGAACCACGATACATGCTAAAGTATGCAATGGGAGCAAGATTCAACTTCTTCCTGAAGTCATTTATATATCCTCTTATGCCCCACCAGATCAGAAGATCTACAACTATATACGACAGCTGTAACCAAAATTACGGTTAACAATCTTTAACTTTGTGTGAGAAATTAATCAGAAGCAGATAAATGAGATATATATAATTATATACCCAATAACCAGCACTTTGAGGTACACGTGCCAATGGGGAAGGAAACTCGGATGTCGGCCTGCCTATAGAAAAGAGGTGTAAGAAGTAACTAGAAAATGAATGATCCACAAAGACTATAATATTTCTTTTGAAGATTTTGGAACATTTAGCTGTTTAGAAACAAAATTTACACACACCCTTCACCACCAATATTTTCAATCTTTACGAGAATTAAGTTAATTTTGTTGTCTTTATATAATTTCAAATTATACCCATCCTAACAACCTGGACTTTTAGTTTAATAATAATATCAAATACAATGCGCAAATAGAAAAAACTACAAAATACAATTTGCATACTCTTATGCTACTTTTCTCACCCTCTCCTTGTATTTTGGTTTTGCAAGCCAAAGGATCAGCCTTAAAACCGGCATACATCCTACACCCTCGGTCCCTACGAATGTGAGATATACGGGTGCGTTTGTTTTGGAAGATAATTTTGTGCATAAGCACAAGATTTTTGAGATAATCATAACACATGATATAAGTTGGTCATATAATAAGCTTACGAGAATGAATTCTATTTCTGAAGTTCATCTCTCTAGTTTATTGAAGCAAATATATAATCAGAATGTACAGACAAATCAGTGTATTGCATATAATGTGCATTTTATTATGTTTCCTGCAACAAAGATTGTGAATATAGTAATCCATCCTGATATTAAGCGAATATCATAATTACAATTGCAGATTATTTGGTTGTTGTTGTATTAGGTAACTTATAGCTTTGGGCGCTCCAGTAAGATCTTAATAGTTTTATAAATATATTATCGATTCGGCTCAGCACTTGTAAATAGGTTAATCTATTCAAGCCCAATTAAATACCCATTATTTATCATCCTAGACCATCATAGTAATTTGCCACCCATTCGTAGGCGAAAATCAAATTAAGCAGTGAGTCAACCACAATATATTACTACTATAGAACTCAAGAAGCGAACAATAACTAATTTTATTGCCACAAGGAACTTCAGTCGAAACTCACGTCCAAGGCATTGTGAAGAACATGTGAAGAGGTACACCAAGAGCTTCAGCAACATGAGCGTGCCCTGTCAAGTATGAACCAAATAAACATGTGATGACCTTTTCCAGGTTTCAATAATGAATTTTTTATGAGACAAACTTAAAGACTATATAATTATAAAAAATAAAAACTTGGAAGAGACAATGGCTAAACTAGCTGATATGCAAGATGTTAGGCTAATAAGGTAACAGATAAACTAGTTGATGGGCAAGATGACAATATAAAATGACCTAAGAGGACATGTTGAAAAATTAATTGGAAAAACACATACCCTTCTCCTTATGCACAAAGAAAACAGAACATACGTAGGAGAAGCACAAAATGAACTCACCATACGCAGGAGGATTTGCAATTATTGCTTGAGCTCGGAAAGCTTTTCCAGTTTTTAAATCTGGTTCTGTGCATGCTGGAAGAAGAGATTCGATAATTGCCTTTAGTTGCTTCCTCTGTGTAGATATTTCACCAGGTGCTGATGGAATAAGACCTTTATTTCTTGCCATATCTGAAGTTGAAGAAACACAACAACCACGTCATCTTAGAATTTACTTATTATATTTATGGGTAATAGAGTTGCAATGAGGTAGGTAGTTCAAATCTGTTCGATGCCAAGGACCTCTTACATCCTGCCAAAATACGAGGATCACCGCCCAAAGGATAGAAATCTACACCAGCCGACTCTACGAAAGACCGGAAATTTGCATGTGTCGCCAACCTAACATGATGACCAAACTCCTGCAAATATATACACACACACACAATCAATTTTTTGTGTGAGAAAGCCAGAAAAACTAGAAATGCATCATATACTCCCTCTGTCCTAGAAAAAAGGTCCACTTGAAAGCCTACAAGAAAACTTTTAGGATGATTTTACACATGATTAAACGAAAAGACTATCTGAAATGACTCTTTTTTCGTTCTAAGACATGCCTGAAGTCTCTTTGACATAGCAAGAAAAGGTTGAACATCTCCCCTTGTTCCCACCACAAGCACCGCAATCTTTAATTTCGGAATAGATTTGTTAGAATCTGTGACGATGAATTCCATGTCTGGATGAAACCCTTCAATGGATTGGTACTCGAACAACTCTGAAGCTACGGGCGCATTCTTAGATAGATCCACCTCCACCGTACCATCACTTTGGATCTTTACAAGTTCAACTATAAGCTTTTGCTGTATGAGATGAAAAAAACAAACAAGAAACCGTTCATAATTCATGATGGTGAATTAGCATATAATATGAAATTACAGTCTTTGCAGGTGAATCTAATACTCACCTTTTCACGCTCTGACAGCCGGTCTAATTTAAGTTCGTGTCTTGGAATCCATGATTGCGTCCACCACTTCTCGGTCATTGACCTAGAATATGCGGCCTCCTTGTTTTCAGGAAATAGATTTCTGCGGATGCTTGAAGGTGCAGTAACGCTGTGGTCCAGAGCTTCAGAAAAGAAACAAGAGTCGAAATTGCTGAAATGTAACTTACATATGACTATATAAAACTAGAAAAATACAATTTGCTTACCACTTTTTGGACATGTTGCCATGGCTCAAGTAAAATAGTACTTATTTTACATGGAAGTAGCCTAGTCTTTTATCATGTAAAATTATAAATAGTTAACAGATTAATATTTATTCGATCTAGGAAGAAGGAACAAGCCTTGAAGCAAAAGTTAATCTTTCAGCAAGTTAGGGGGTTTGAATAAAATATGAATAAAGTTATACAAATGTATCTAGTTTCATTTTTTGTTATCAGACATGGTATGGAACAGGTAATGCTGCAACCTCTTAAAAATATTGTTGGGGAAATTCATAAGTATAAAATATTGTTGCAACCCCATATTCTCTTCTAAACCCAATTACATAAAATGAACCGATGGTTTCACTAAAATCACCAACAAATATGTTGGGTGTAATCTTGATCATGAGTGGATATGGGTTAAAGTTAATATTTAGTTTGTTTATTACTATTAGTTTATTTAGTTTGAAAGTTTGAATTGGTAAATGATGGAAGTTTTCTAGTAGTTACAAGTAGGAGAACATGGGTTTACTTACCCACGTTTTTAGCCATTTAGGATGTTAGTTGCTTTCTATTTTGTAGTGGTTTCTAGGCTATTTATATTAGAGTTATGTAATTGGTTTTTAATGAGAGAGTAATGCAGTAGCAGAAATTTGAGTCCATTTCACTTTCTTTTATAATTGTTCTACTCCCTTTATTGGCATCTATTCTCTTGATATCCAACAAAATATCCCAAAAGACAGACATACCCTTTGGCCATCCCCACATCAAGTGTGTATATATACACCCATACAATCAAACTAAACTAGGAATCTCCAATGTATTAGGTGGCTAATTACTCCAAATGCAAGGTGGACAGTGAGATTCCAGTTATCTAGCCATCATAGTTGGTTATTTTTGTTCCAAACAAACCATCATCCATACAAAAATGAAAGGAAAATGGAAAGCATAATCACGTAAGAATGAGAGATCGTTGGATAAAATGCAGAAACGTTAATGAACTTGTATGCATATTGCATCTTTTACTTAGCGGTTTGTACATGGTTGTTTGCAGCAGAAAATACAAGTATGATGGTTCCAAAAAACTAACTCATTTACACTTTACAGGCTCATTCACCAGACAACGTTCCAAGAATAACTATCATCAACCAGAATGCTAACAACAAAACCCATACCACATATTTGGCAAAACTTGATTATCGACAATCCAACCAGTCCCAAACGAAACCCACCTCTAAGAACACCAATACTAGGGGCCATTCTTTGGCTCGGCTAGCGGGGGCCTGGGATCAAACCCAATAGGACCTATCTTGTATTTGGGCAAACACCGCCTGCATATTTATATGAATGCTAGACTCTAAGTCAATACTTGGAAGCCTATAAATGACCATTTTTGGGGTCAATAAGGCTAATATGCAGTACTTTTTAGCAAGTTAAATTTGGAACATGATATAAAACAAGAGTATGTATGGTTGATTATACAAAAGTAGCATAAACTAATAATTAGATTATAATAACTAACCCCGTCGAGGATGTGGCGGAGCACTATAACTCAATTCCTTGGATTTTGAGATCTCTTCTACAGGTGGTGACGATAAACCCCTCACCGGAGAACCACTTGCACTCCGGTCCTCCACATAATTACAAGTAGTAGCACCACAAGATTCTTCATCTCTAACTTCACTTTTCCCTTTGCTTAAACCCTCCCCAATCCCATCAGGATCCATTTCATCATCAATCAAGAAAACCCCACCAAAACCCTTCAAGAAAATTCAAACCCCACTTGATTTAATCCACCAAAATCTTGAATTCCTCAAAAACCCACCAAAACCCCTTCAAGAAAACTCAAACCCAACTTGATTTAATCCAACAAAATCTTGAATTTCTCAAAAACCCACCAAAACCCCTTCAAGAAACACCTCCTTCAAATCTGAAATTGCACCAAATTCCCAAAATTGAGACCTTATTAAACCAACTTCAAAACCATCAAGAAAAGAATTAAAAAAAAAAACAGCCAATTAAAGGAGGGTTGAAAACACAAGAAATATTGGATTTTTTGTTATCAAGATTTTCATCCAAATGTATTCAAAACATACCCACCAGTCAAAAACGCACCGCTTGGATAACTTTTCAATCATCCAACAGATTCAATCACGCACAAATTTCCACACGACAAACTAACGAAAGAAACAGAGGAGACGCGTATAAGAAAAAATAAAGATTATCAAATGACTACTGCTCCGTCAATTTAGGTTTATTTCATTTAAAAAAAACAAATATATAATAAAATAAGATAAAAAGATGGCTTAAAGAATGTACTTTGCAGTTTTCTTGATGGGCTTTCCACGAGATTAAGGTATTATTTGTGAATGGAGAGCATCGATTAAGGCAATTGGTGTGAGAAATATGGCATCATTATTATGCTTTCTGTGTTTAGCGAGTAACATGTGCCTTAAAATTTGGTTGTTGGGTTTTCTGGTAAATTTGACTTATTGAAATTATTGTCCTCTTGCTGGCTTGGGATGAACTGGACTTCTCCTCTTCTTGCTCAATTTTCTTTTATTTTCTTTTAATTTCTTTTAATTTCTAGTCCACATAATAGTTTATGTGTATGAACCCCATTGTTGTTGTTGTTGTTGACTGAATAATGATGCTCCCAAGGGTAACAAGGTAATTTGAATTTATATCATTCAATTTTCATGGTTTAGTTGTTTTCAAGTATCAAATTTATGTCGGAATAGTGTATTTGGTAGTCGTTCGTTGGTTCGATATAGTTATGCCTTCCAAAAAAATAGTTTCGCTTATTTTTTATGATTTGATAAATGTAAGAACAATGAAAAGATGGTGCCAAAAGGGAAAATAAATACATCTTCAATTGTGTATTTGTACAAAAACTTGTTGGTGATGCATTTCAATATTTTAAATGTTTAATGGGTATCACTTAGAGTATCCATAGTGGTGGAACCTTTAAGAACCTCACTTCTCATATTTTTTCCTACCACATCATTATCATCTCAGTAAAATTAGAACCTCCTTAAAACTTTACAATAGAGATTTTTACAAAAACCTCATTTTATTTTTCTTATTTATGATATAACTTTTATTTATGTAAATTATTATATAACAGAAAAGAAAATTATTACAAGAACATGGGTTCTTGTTTAAGCACCTGAGTTCCAATAAGAATCTGTGACTGGGCAAAAACCTCTGTTCCATGGTGGAGGTTCATGTAAAAACCCTATGAAGAACCTCAGGAAGAACCTCAATTGTGGATGCTCTTATATAGTTATATTGTCGGGTGAGTATGATACTAAATAGAATCTTATCCTGTAAGTGAAGGAGAAGACTCTTATTTTATTAGCCGTAACACCAGTATTTCAAAATAATAGTAACTAGAAATTTTAAGATTATAAACCACATTTTCACCATTATAACTAAAAATGACATTCAAGTTACGGAAAACGTTAAATAGATTTATTACAGTTATCCCGCAAGAAATAATTAATTACAAATATTTATGTTCCAATAATTATATTAAGAAAATATCCAATTCACTTGTCGGAACCATTCTCGCAGCTAGCCTCAAAGCGGGGCCTTGCCTCTGCCCACTCCCAATTCCAAACCTGGAAAAAAGGGAAAACAACTAAAGAGTAAGCTATAAGCTTAGTGAGCAAGCACCGCACGTACCTTACGTTACCATGCACGCACATACCATAATCGGTGCCATCACAATCACAACAACAATCATATACCAATTCAAAATTTCCAATGCAATAATTTCAACGATAATTCCAACAAATAACCAACCAATAATTCCAAACATCAATCGACTCTCATGCGGTCATAAAGCTCCCGTCAGTTTGGACACGGGTCGGCCCCCACAACTCACCAAGGGCATGTGGTTCCCTTTCTCCCGTCAGTTTGGACAAGGGTCGGCCCCCACAACTCACCAAGGGCATGTGGTTCCCTTTTTCTCGCCAGCTTAGGACGCGAGTCCGCCCCCACAACTCATCAAGGGCATGTGGTTCCCTTTCACACACACAATCACAATACATACATACATAACGGAAAAGAGTACACGTAGTGTAACTCACACACAAATTATGCATATATACATTCACAATAAAATAAAGCACGTACAGTGAAACTCACCTGAATCGCCGCGATAACCAACACGTGATAACCAACACGCGAAACTAGTACGATCCCTCTAACCGAACACCTGAATTTGCAACAATTTATAACTATAATTAGGACCCTCAAACAGCCCTAAAAGAAGCCTAAACAAGTCCCTAATTAGGACCCGCCAGAGATCGAAACCGCACCACCAGTTCGGTGGTGGCGGGTGGGCTTCGATCGCACAACGATGGCAACGGTGGTGTCGTTATAACTGCCGTTGTCGCCGGATAATTGTACGATGGCCAAAACCACCGTAATCGATGGTGGCGGCGTCAAATTGCCACACACGGATCATCACCAGATTGGTGGTGATCGGTGGCGGTGGTCTGTTAATCGCCGGCGGCCAATCAATGGCTAACACACCGGTGGCGACGGGTGTAAGCCGCGACTGCATCACCAGATTGGTGAATGGCAGCCGGCCACCAATCGCGAAACGGTGGCGGCGGTGGCGTCGTTTACGCTGCTGTCGTTGCCGATCAATGGCGATGGTGGCGGTGGTCGAATAGCCACCAGAAACCACACCACCAGTTCGGTGGTGGTAGGTGCCGTCGTCGCCAGATGGTGGTAAGGCCGTAAGGCGGTGGCAATGGTTGATGGTGGTCACGCGGTGGCCAAGTGCCACGCACGGAAGACCGTGGCTACACCACCAGCGAGGTGGTGGTGGTTTTTGTGATGGCCACGGCCAAACTACCTATTGGTGGTGGTCGGCGGTTTCAAACCAATTGACGATGGCGGCGGTGAAGGATGGCGGTGATGTTGTTTTCGATCAACCGACCGAGTGATCGAATCAAGATCCACACCGCACCCGGCTGTGGCCGGATTACGGACCAACTACGGCTGCACCACCTGCGAGGTGGTAGCAGCGTTTAGCAATCACCGTCGTCGTTATCAGTGGCGGCGGCAGCTGATCACTGTCGTAATCATCGTCACCGAATGGTGATCATGATGATCGTTCAGACCCTCGCGGCGCGAGCAGGGCTGTCGAACCATCAGTCTAGGGTTTTTCATCAGTCTGGGCCAAGTTTTTGTAATCAGGCCCAAAGCCCAGTTCTTTGGACCAAGTTATGGCCCAATAAAGGGTTTTTGTTTATTTTTAAGCAAATCCTATCCGAAATTAATTATAAGTTTATTAAAAATTAGTTCAAACCAGTTTGATAAGGCTTTTATAAAGTTTTTTTTAAATAGGCCTAGTATTGTAATTTTACCTTTTAATTAAAACACAAAGGCCAAATTTAACAAATTTGATCGATGAACCCGGTTTGATATATTTTTGGATAAATTGTAAATATTTTAGAAAATTGGTTTTTGATTTATAGTTTATAAGTCTAGATGAATTTATAAATTTTTCAGATTAAAACATTATAAAACAATTTGTTTTATGAAGTCCTTTTAAAACCAAGTTTTGCGATAATTGAGACAGAATAATTTTAACGGATCTAGGTTTATTTCTAGCTTTTATTATATTGTTTATTTATGCTTCATATATAATTGCGTGATTGCTTGAATTCTATATATGCATCTCAGTTTGAGTATATATATGCCTAATATAGATTTTTGCCAACTTAGACCCTTGACATATTTACGGGGAGGCCTGCGTGCCATTTGCAACCCCTTATGTAATAATGACCTTAGGATAGATGTTTTGTTTTTCCGGGATGGCGAGGCCAGTGGGAGCTGCTAAAGTTCTTCCTCTTACCGGAGTACTGACAAACATGGCGAGGCCAGTGGGAGCTACGCAAGTTTTGAAGCTTTTAGTGAAATAGGTCATTATTGGTCCCTAGGAAATAAACGTTGGCAAAAACCTATAATTGATGTATGTGTGGTTGATTATTATTTAATTGCATGATTGTTTATTTGTGATATCTTGCATGTTGGTAGTTTTAAATAGAGAGGTTGTTTTAAAACTAGGTTATATCACAAATATAGATATAGGTTTTTAATTACTATTTTTCCGAACTTTTACAAAACAGTAGTTTTAAAACCTATAAATGATTGTTTCATATAAAAGGCAAGTTGACAAAAACAGTTAGTTTTAATCAACTAAGTATGCTATTAAAACAGTTAGTTTTAATTAGCAAGTGATTTTAAAACAGTTAGTTTTAAAACAGTATGAATGTTTGAAACAGTTAATTTAAAACATCAGCTGCCTTTATAACAATCAGTTTTTCAGAATTATGTTTTTCAAAACCTGGAAGTAAAATTCTCAAAACCCCGAAAAATCATAGATCAGTAGTGCAACCCATCTAGGGGCACCTTCGGCATAAGGTACACGGGCGTTATGAGTGATCACACCTTCAACGTTCGTGTTCAAACTGAAGCTGGAGGGGTTACATAACTCTGCGAATTATCTCCGGGTGGTACCGGCCAGAGTATAGTGATCAGGTCCCCAAAATGGTGAGATCTATTTTGGTACTGTTAAAGTTAACCGGGAGGTACCGGGCCAAAATGCACTTAGAGGGACTGAAACATGCACAGGTAGTTACTGTGGTCCCGAAAAGATCTAGGAGTCATATCAGGTAGATATGATTGGTAAAAGTCCTTACCTACCGAAATAAATACGGGCCTGGTGGAGCAAGAACATACCGCACATCAGGACGTATGAAATAAGGATCCTAGTCCAATAAAATGATCATTTAAGGGTTTATTGATATTTATTGGAATTAAATCTATTTACAGTTGCTAAAGACCAAAGGTTTTAATTTGTGTAGATGGCAAGCACTGTTACCAGCACTAATAATCTCTCCCTCCGCTCTATCCTAGAGAAGGATAAGATGACCGGCTCTAATTTCCTTGACTAGGAGCACAATCTGATGATCGTGCTCAGACACGAAAGGAAATGGTATGTCCTTGAAGAGCCTCTTGGGGAGGCTCCTCCGGCAACTGCTCCGGCTGCTGCCAGGAATGCCCACAAGAAGCACACAGATGACCTGTTGGATGTTGCCTGTCTCATGCTTGCAACTATGAGCCCAGATCTGTAAGCAGGGCTCATAAATACAAATGCTTATGACATGATCCGCCAGCTGAGGGACATGTTCCAGACCCAGGCTCGTACATAACGTTACGATGCCACAAAAGCATTTAATGAGTGCAAGATGATAAAAGGGACATCAGTAAGTGACCATGTCATGAAAATGAAACGGCACTTGGATCATCTGGAGAGGCTTGGTCATCCGGTTCCGTTGCAGCTAGCAACAGATACCATACTCAATTCACTGTCAGAAGACTACAGGCCCTTTGTAGTCAATTACAATATGAATAACATGGAGAAGTCAATAGCAGAATTACACTCCATGCTTAAGACAGCTGAACTAAATATGGGGAACAAAAACAAGACCAAGGATGTCTTGATGGTAAAAGACGGAGGGGTGAAAAAGAAAAGTGGGCATGCTAGCACCAGCAAAGGGAAGGGACCAGTACAGGCCGTCCAGAGTGCACCCAAGAAAGGCAAGGGCAAGGGCAAGGGCAAGAAGGTTAAGCCAAATAAAGCTAGGACCGAGAACCGCTGCTTCACATGCAATGAGGTTGGTCACTGGAGGCAAAACTGCCCAAAGCGTCATGAAGCAGGTATGTAGACCTCAGATATTTATGATTGCTTTAGTTTGTCACTTCTTACTTGTTAGTTTACAAGTGTACTGATACCTAGAGCAAATGACTATTGCAGGTGGTCAGAAGTGATGTGCCCGAGAATTGCAAGGATCAAGATAGAAGCTCATTTTAGATATATGTTTTTCAAGACAATTTTATTTTAAACAGTTGTTTTATGGTTACATTTTTAAGTACTTATAATTTATTTATGGTTTTGAATCTTATAAGTTATTGTCTTGAATAAATATCTGATATGCGTGGAATTTTAAATCTCACAAAGTCAAGTTTTGACTTGATTTAAAATAAGATCCTAGATATTGCCTGTTACACTAGAAATATTACTTCAATAGTTTTGTTGAATTGAAGTAATTTATATGAAAACTGTTAGAAACCAAAAGATTATGGTTTCTAAGTAAAACATTTATGAGTAAGATTATGAAATAATTTTGTGATCAAATTATTCAAATGTTTAGAAGAGAATCTGGGATATTAACTTAGACAAGGTTAATAACAGTATTTATAAAACTAGGAAAATTCCAAGTTTTGGAATTAGGATTTAATAAAATCCAGTTAAGTTTTGTATATAAAATTCTCAAGTGTATTACTTAAAATAGAATTGACTAATCAAAGCTTTGACTAAGTTCAATAGTGAATTTTAAGTAATAATCAGTTTTCATATAGGTTAGTGGGAGCCCAAGTTTGTTCTCTATCTAGTCGAAGATAAAGAATAAAAGATATAATTATTGATTCGACATATCTCGGAATTTATGATCCAGGTAGGATGAAAATTCATAAGATATAATTTACCTTATAGTCAAAGAGATAAAAGTTTCAAGATCTCTGAAACAAAATAAAGTCATGATTGACTTTTAAATCAATAATTAAAGTGTTGGATTAAATATAGAATTCCAGTGAATTTACCAGCAAAGTAAAATGGAATCTGATTTCAGGAAGAAATCATTCATCTACATAGCAACTAAAGAAAGTTGCAATTTAGTTTTACATATTCAGGAACTGGTAGTTAGTCCAGGTCTCCAAGTTCATGGAATATGAGAAAAGTCTAATTATTGTTTTAAAAGGGTGTTTGCAATAAACAATGATTAGCAGATACAAGTATCAACAAACTTGTATTATTTTGGTCATCACTTTGATTAAAATGGTAAACTTTAATCAAAGGGTTTAAACTGAAGATAGGTGATACTTCATTTTAGACCAATATTTAACAAACGTTAAATAGATATCATAAAAGTTATTAAGAAAAGTCATTAATTTTGTTATTATTACAGCGTGTAGTATGGACTATACAAAATTGATTTCTTTATCACTTTTATATTTTGCATGTTTTATAATCCAGGAATGAAACTAGTTTCCAGTTTTCATTCGAAACTTGTCCGTGACAACTTATCATTGTGGGAACATGATAAGGTGTTAAAGTCATTGTGAACTTTTAAGTAGTTATGATCAGTTGCTGAATAACAGCTACAAGCGTTGTAGACTAAAAGTTGCACAGATATTTGATAGAGTAGCAAATATCGGACGTGATCCGCAGTTGAGATTACTTCTTGGAAACAATCATAAGTAAATCTCACAGTGGTTGTCCCTATCACCTGAGGTATCTGATTTGATATCATGAGGACTACTGAATACTTAGTACACTCAACCGCTACACCGTAACAGGGTGGCTATAAATGGCGTAACTAGATTCAGCGGAAGCCGTGGTATTAAAGGCAGATATGCAAGATGGGATTTGCACCTCTTCTTTGAAGAGAGATATTTCTGGGCCCATCTTGACTGACTGAATATACTGATGAAGTGCATGGCCATGCCCAAACGAACTGATTAGTTCTTTGTCGTTTACCTATCAGTAAAAGTCGGATAGTCAAGAAAACAGAATCTTGAGTATTTAGAGTTGACACTTTCCAAGCTCATACTCACAGATGAAATATCGTGATGCAAAGGGAAAAGCCAAGTTATACCCAATCAATGAACAGTAGTTTCATAGATACTATTTTCTTACGGAATGTTTATATCACCAGTCTGGGTATAAGAATTCTTGTAACCTGGTCAGCCTAAGTGCCTGTCTAGGGGCCTCCTTAGGTCCGTGTAATCAAGGCGGTATTGCCAACTTGCACAAGTGGGAGTCTGTTAGGAATTATGTGCAGAGTTGACAAACCAAGTAATTACACATCCAATGTTACAAGACACTTGAGGGTCACACCTGTGAGGACCTATAAATTGAATAAGTTAAATGAAACCCGGAAATGGAGAGTTAGGATTTATAATAGTGAATTATAAATCAATTGGGTAATTTCAGTCAGAAATCACAAAGTTGGAGGGTTATTAATTAATTAGATACATTATATATTTATTTGATAAAATAAATATATAATAGTTAATTAATAAGTAATATATATTAGATAAATATATATATATATAGGATTATCATAAGCAAATTCTTTTCCAGTAATTAAAAGGGAAAAAGTTTTGAGATAATTATAATATGGAAACTGGATCCTATTCAAACTGTATTTTTCCTCCATATAAATAAGGCTTATGGGTTAAGGAAAAATTAAGCCTTCAACCAACTAAAAATCAGTTTCCAGTTCTCTCTCTCCCTCTCCCCAATCGGCGCCGCCACCCCTCCCTTGGATTCCAGCTTCGGTTTTCCAGTCTTCGGGTTTTTCATTCGGTTCAGCTAGAGTAACATTCGTTGGTCGATCACCGGTGGACTAATTCTCAAGCAATCCAGGTAAACCATCGAAACCGTATAAGAATAATTGAACTAAATTGATTAAAGATCTGTAAGCTTTTAGGGTTTTTAGCTTAATCGCTTCCGCATTAAAAATCAAATCAGTGTGTGTTTGATAGCATAGGCTTTTATCAGTTTGGATATTAAACCTATGGGATTTATCGAACCAGTGAGGTTTCGAGATCCACGATGATCCTTGAGTCAGCTTGACCCGAGGGATCCCACAAAAACCCATCAGCGATAACCAACACGCGATAACCAACACGCGAAACTAGTACGATCCCTCTAACCGAACACCTGAATTTGCAACAATTTATAACTATAATTAGGACCCTCAAACAGCCCTAAAAGAAGCCTAAACAAGTCCCTAAGAAGTCCCATAAACTACCTCGACCAAACGGTTTAAAACGGACTCAAAACGGAAGTCGCGGGTTGCGACTACCAACGAGGGTTTTTAGCTACAACTCCAATTTCGACCGAAACCATCGAAATCAAGTTCATATAACATCCCATAACAATTATACACAACCACATGACAATAATTACACCAAAACACTAATCAATTACACCCAAATCGGTGTTCATGCAATTACCCCCCCCCCAAAACTTAACCCGAACTCTCATACTTGACTCAAATCGTGATGACTACACCATCCAACGATTAAAGGGGGGTTTAGAATTCATACCTTGAGATCTATTAACAAACCACACTTGATTATCCGCCGTTTTCCTTCGAGAATCGCACGCACACACCACCCAAATCTTCAAAACACCAAAATTCGACTTTCTGAAAATTCCAGTCCACTTCGGGAAGTTTCTGCTCTCAACTGGAAACTCCGATCGCTAATCCCTCCGGTCATATTGTAGATTGATGAGTCGTGAACCTACTGTCCAAATTTCACGACGATCCAACGGTTGACGAGGGAGAACGAGCCGTTTTCCCACAGCCGCGCAATCCTGACGGGAAATCCGAAAATTTCCCCTTTCCCTCTCCTCTTGCCCTAAAACGGCTTCTTGATCAAAACAAGCCAAAATCAAGTTTCTACATCATCCATGGTCAAAGTCTAACGTTTATAAACATTCAATTTCATAGACTTCATACCAATTGATGACCAATTGGTCACCACTTCCAACCCTTACCCCTAACCTAAGAATTATTCAATACTACACCAAGGATTGAGTACAAGAATAAAGATCATACCTTTAATGCGAATTAAGTAGTCACAACTCCAATAGATCCACCGTAAGCCTTCAATTTGATCTCCTTGCTCTACAAATCTCTCCATCGCCAACTCTCTCTCTCTCCCAACTCCCTGATGATCGATTTCCAGGGGAGTGGAGGGTTTCCTTTGGCTTATATCCTTCTAATCAACCCTTAAGTTCCATAATTAACAATTGAACCCCTCAACTTTTGGAAACAGTAATACACAAAATAAGTTTAACTTAAAGGAAATCCGTTAACTTGCGTAAAAGGGAAAAAGGGGTGTTACAACTCTCCCTCACTTACCAGGATTTCGTCCCCGAAATCGACTATTCTTGGAACAATTCAGGGTAGTCCCTTCGTATTTCAGCCTCCAATTGGAGCTCGAACCCTTATTCCATGCATTTCACAATCGTTGGGGTGTAACGATAACTTCACCCTTTAAATACATAAACTATTATAGGGTTTATACAACCCCTACTCCATCTATTTCTATTGCGAACCGCATCAACAACTCCTGTCACATTAACACCATTTAGCCTCAAACACCAAATACCGACAGTCCCTACTTGATCCTCGAAGCCTACGGGTGTAACCACCAGTGTAGGAAACACAAGAATCAAGAAAAGATTAGTCTGGACGACAGGCTCGACCTCTTCGTGCACTTAATGCACCTCACTATCATCACACCCTCTCTTATCTCCGACTCTAACATCTTAACACATATAGTCATATTCACCCTTCCATTCCTAACCCAAATCTACAACAATTTCAAACAAGTGTTCGCTCCATGCTTTACTACAATAACACTCGAAAACTATTACCGATCTATCCAGCATCGGCCCACAGACCCGGTTCGCTCCCTCTCTCCATACACAACCAACTCTCCCCCACTTGGGCCTTGGATACGAACCGTCTGGCCTGCACCATCCACAGTCGCTTGATTCCGACTTCACCAATCCATTCCAAATCTTTACATTAGCTTCTTTCATAGGAGTTGGTATGAGGTTGATCCGGAACTCGATGGCAAACTCTAAAAGCAGCAGGCACTGCTCTCTAAACAGCCACTTAGAGTAACCTACGGTTAAGGATGCTAACCCAACCCAAACACAACCCTGAGTTTCTGTCATCCTTATCAATTCTTCCAAGAAGAAATAACAATTACCTTCGAATCCACTACGAAAACAATCACCGTCTCTACTGTAGACCTTGACTTTAAGACCCCTAGCTGCCAGAGTTGTCTCGATCTTCGGGTCTATCATCCGACTAACCTCTCTCTCTAACTAGAGAGACTATCCTAACTGCAACTGCTGGAGTGTCTCTCCAACCTTAATCATAAACATTTGTCCTTGAGTCAGGGCTTACTGTCTCTAGGTAAATCCCCCTCTATTGACCACCAAAAACTATATACAACCTCATATACACCTAGTACCATATCTTACGACGTGCACTAACACATACTCAACCGTACTGCTCTAGGATCTTAGTCAACCGACTGAGTATTCTAGCGAGCCAACTGCTCTCCACACTGACTCTACAGGTTTAACTAACCTATAGCGCAATCTAACTCTACACCAACTCTATAGGCTAAGTCCAACATATAGTGAACCCAAACCACGCAATCAATCCTTTCCAAATCCTCCGGATGCCTCAAAATCCTGTCAAGAATCGAATCCGAACAAAAACTATAAACACGACTTTTAGAAATCGAGACGTACGATTTTCAGCATTCCATACTTTTAAAAAAAATCGAACAGTTTAACATATTTACACATAAATAGCTCCTACATGAGCACAAAAGAGGAGACGAACGAATAGTTGTGGTAATCAAAAGACACAATTCAACGATCTACTATCAAGTAAAATTGCTAACTTAAGTACTTTTAATCGACATAAAGCTTTCTAAAATTTTTACAAGAAAATAAGTGAGGTATTTTGTAGAGAACGTAGGCTTTTATCGATATAAAGCAAGTAAAATGGTTTGTTTAGAAAACAAAGTTTTTTACAAAATTCTGAGCCATCAACGATTATAAGGAAACGAACGATATGATAAAAATGGTCGAATGATTGAGTTATTCACTCGGAATCTCCAAGAACGCTTACGGAATAATTTTTGTAAATATGAGTCGTTTAACGAAACAAAAGTTTAAGAATCCGTACGGCAAATCCAATATAAACGCAAAATGTGAATTTTATACTCATGACAACTAGAAATTGAGTCGTACTATTTCCAGCATTTAACATGTTTACAAATCCAACAATTTAGCATTTAGAGAGTAGACTTTGGAAGAAGGTTTGTAAACGGAAATTTTAGATCAACGTCTTAGGAATCCAACGAATCTAGAACGGACTGAATCGGGTCTAAAATGAATCCGGTATGAATTTTTGAACACAGTGGCGTTGTTCTCGTCTAAAACGAGAACAGTTTTGGAAAACGTAGATTTTAGATGATTTAGCTTAAGAATCACAAATTTCTCGTGTGACAGTAAATCGTAGTAGACGTCTGGGGTTTTTAAAAATATATCGTATGACTAAATCCGATAAATGATCAATTAGTTATGATTTTTACAAATAACGTTAAGTTTTCAGAATAAAATTCAGCAAGCTTAAAAATAGAGTTTGACGTTTAAAACATACCTAAAACCCGATTTACCAAATGAAACCAAATGAGGACTCACTCGAGAATAGATTAGATCGAATAATCAACTAGATGAATAGGATTACAATATACTTTTGATAAACGTAAACACACGTCAATTACCAAATTAAATGTGAATGACTCGAAAGAAGAACGAAAGAATGGTACATGTATTTACCGAATCAATAAACGTAAGCGAATTTCACATATATATACACATATCGAACAAACGTAAAAGAAGGAAGCATAAGAACCGTACACACACGTAACATATCGATTGAACGCAAACACAATATGATGATCGAATGTATATAACAGAAGAATAAGGAATCCATACACGTATCAATAAACGCAACCGGGATTTAGCAATCGCATACACCTAACGAAGAAACAAGGAATCCGCCTACACTCACTACTCAACACCAAGGTTCTTGCAACTTCCAGTCATTAGTGCGCACACAACTTTATAGACTAGATCTTTTGCTCTACTCATGTAAGTACAACAAGCATCAATTAACCTCACTCAATCACCAACAACTAGAGTGTCTCATTACACTCACTTATCATAACTAGAGCTCACACATGTACTTAACATTAGTCATTAGTGCTCATACCATTCTATGTACTAGTTTACGCCCCTAAGCACATAAGGTTTCGATAACCACATCCCAATCTCATACACACATGTCAACCATTGCACATTCACAATTTCCCAACTGTCGTCAATTTAATGAGGTTCCCAGAACTTAATCAAATCCAAGCCCATACAAACGTTTATAGTAGTACTATTATTTGGGCCCGTATTACTATAACCGTTCCAAAATGATAGTCGGGTCGGGATCACTCGACAACATCAGACAAGAACATGTCTAATGACCCTTCCCCGACATACCACAGTACAAGCTTAGTCGTGATACCATCCTTAAGCAATCCCATTGCATTAACTAAGTAGGTAATTTAAACAAAAATAACCAAATCAATTTCTAGGTACATAAGCATATCCATGTCATACACATCGACACTCAATCGAGTTTGGCATGTAATAATTATACCATACTAATTGCAATGCACATTTAGCATGCCTCAAACAGATGTTAGCATACAACTCAACACTCACTCTAGCATCTCAGTAATTTATCAATAACATAATAGGTAACGTAAGTACTGCTCACCCACGTTTTGAAGCTCTAGCCGACGGTTCCGACTCTTTTAAACTTTTATTTTCAAAAAAATCTCTTGGTTTAAGTCCAACCACACACACACTCGCAAACGTGTGTGCTGATTCTCTTAAACCTAGGCTCTGATACCAAGTTGTAACACCAGTATTTCAAAATAATAGTAACTAGAAATTTTAAGATTATAAACCACATTTTCACCATTATAACTAAAAATGACATTCAAGTTACGGAAAACGTTAAATAGATTTATTACAGTTATCCCGCAAGAAATAATTAATTACAAATATTTATGTTCCAATAATTATATTAAGAAAATATCCAATTCACTTGTCGGAACCATCCTCGCAGCTAGCCTCAAAGCGGGCCTTGCCTCTGCCCACTCCCAATTCCGAACCTGGAAAAAAGGGAAAACAACTAAAGAGTAAGCTATAAGCTTAGTGAGCAAGCACCGCACGTACCCTATGTTACCATGCACGCACATACCATAATCGGTGCCATCACAATCACAACAACAATCATATACCAATTCAAAATTTCCAATGCAATAATTTCAACGATAATTCCAACAAATAACCAACCAATAATTCCAAACATCAATCGACTCTCATGCGGTCATAAAGCTCCCGTCAGTTTGGACACGGGTCGGCCCCCACAACTCACCAAGGGCATGTGGTTCCCTTTCTCCCGTCAGTTTGGACACGGGTCGGCCCCCACAACTCACCAAGGGCATGTGGTTCCCTTTTTCTCGCCAGCTTAGGACGCGAGTCCGCCCCCACAACTCATCAAGGGCATGTGGTTCCCTTTCACACACACAATCACAATACATACATACATAACGGAAAAGAGTACACGTAGTGTAACTCACACACAAATTATGCATATATACATTCACAATAAAATAAAGCACGTACAGTGAAACTCACCTGAATCGCTGTGATAACCAACACGCGATAACCAACACGCGAAACTAGTACAATCCCTCTAACCGAACACCTGAATTTGCAACAATTTATAACTATAATTAGGACCCTCAAACAGCCCTAAAAGAAGCCTAAACAAGTCCCTAAGAAGTCCCATAAACTACCTCGACCAAACGGTTTAAAACGGACTCAAAACGGAGGTCGCGGGTTGCGACTACCAACGAGAGTTTTTAGCTACAACTCCAATTTCGACCGAAACCATCGAAATCAAGTTCATATAACATCCCATAACAATTATACACAACCACATGACAATAATTACACCAAAACACTAATCAATTACACCCAAATCGGTGTTCATGCAATTACCCCCCCCCCCCCAAAACTTAACCCGAACTCTCATACTTGACTCAAATCGTGATGACTACACCATCCAACAATTAAAGGGGGGGGGTTTAGAATTCATACCTTGAGATCTATTAACAAACCACACTTGATTATCCGCCGTTTGCCTTCGAGAATCGCACGCACACACCACCCAAATCTTCAAAACACCAAAATTCGACTTTCTGAAAATTCCAGTCCACTTCGGGAAGTTGCTGCTCTCAACTGGAAACTCCGATCGCTAATCCCTCCGGTCATATTGTAGATTGATGAGTCGTGAACCTACTGTCCAAATTTCACGACGATCCAACGGTTGACGAGGGAGAACGAGCCGTTTTCCCACAGCCGCGCAATCCTGACGGGAAATCCGAAAATTTCCCTTTCCCTCTCCTCTTGCCCTAAAACGGCTTCTTGATCAGAACAAGCCAAAATCAAGTTTCTACATCATCCATGGTCAAAATCTAACGTTTATAAACATTCAATTTCATAGACTTCATACCAATTGATGACCAATTGGTCACCACTTCCAACCCTTAACCCTAACTTAAGAATTATTCAATACTACACCAAGGATTGAGTACAAGCATAAAGATCATACCTTTAATGCGAATTAAGTAGTCACAACCCCAATAGATCCACCGTAAGCCTTCAATTTGATCTCCTTGCTCTTCAAATCTCTCCATCGCCAACTCTCTCTCTCTCTCTCTCTCCCAACTCCCTGATGATCGATTTCCAGGGGAGTGGAGGGTTTCCTTTGGTTTATATCCTTCTAATCAACCCTTAAGTTCCATAATTAACAATTGAACCCCTCAACTTTTGGAAACAGTAATACACAAAATAAGTTTAACTTAAAGGAAATCCGTTAACTTGCGTAAAAGGGAAAAAGGGGTGTTACATTAGCGCTTACCCCAATAATCAATTTTGTTGACTCTTATCAGTAAGCACTTAACTTGTAACCATTTTCCCGAGAGTGCCTCCCCTTCCCCACACTTTCCCTCGCTCATCCCCACCCTATCCCCACCCCTTGCTCCACTCCCACTAACTACCTTGATACTAACATCGTGACAAGTAGTAGTTGTGATGACCCGAGGCGATGTGGGTTGTAAAGCAGGGGCACATTGGTAGTCGTGATGATTATAGTAAAGTCATAGCGGTCGGTAGGGTAGGGCAACAGGGTGAGGGTTTGTGTCGGGGCGTGTATGTGAGGGCAGGGCTGGTAGTTGTGATGATGGAAGTAATGCCATGGTGGTTGGTGGGGGTGGCCGGAAGCAACGGCACGTGTACGACATGTAGGGGTGTTCAAAAAAATCCGAATCCGATCCGACATCCGAATACCCGAAAACATCCGATCCGAAAAATATCTGAAAATTCGGATATCCAATCAGATATCCGGATTTTCGGATTCTGATTCGGATAGTGATTTTTGAAGATTTTCGGATATTCGGATATCCGATTTTTATATATATTATTTTAAAAAATTAAAAAATTAATAATATATGTTAACTTTTTATCTCACTTTCTAAAAAATAGAACCTCATCTCTCAACACAAGTATCGATCTTTCTAACTAGCCAAGTAATGAAAGCTTCAAGATTGGGATTTGGAAGATGAAGTTGTTTTTAATTTACGTTCTTATGTTACTTTAGACTTTCGTATTATTATTTAAGACTTGTAAACTAAGTATTTGATGTTGTATTAGCTTATTGATGATTGGAAACATGTGGACGATTATTATGTACGAAGAATGATGTATTTTTTTTGGTTTTTATTAGCTAAAAATGACATTTTATCAATATTTCTGATTTGTTGGATTATCTGGTATCCGAATCCGGAATTTCGATATCCGAAATTTCGGATTCAGATTCGGATATTAATTTTCACTATCCGAAATTCCGGATATCCGAAAATGAACACCCCTAACGACATGGCTTGGGGTGGTAGCTTTAACGACGATAGTGGTGCCATAATGGTCGATGAGGAGGGGTCGGAGGTGCGGGTGAGGCGCTGCTGGGGGTGAAGCTGATAGTTGTGATGACGACGACAGTAGTGGCATGGTGGTCGGTAGGGTAGACCGGTAGAGGCGGGAGGGTGTCGTCATCACAACAACCACCCCCGACCTCCTTCCAAACAAAGATGGAGATTCCAATTCTTTTGAGAGATTTTCATTTCCATACCATCGAATTGATGGATTCCAATTTCATCAAAATTCATTTTGCAAACCATACACCCCTTAAGCAGTTAGACACACGCAACATATTTTAAATAACAATTAAAAAAGAGCATTTAGAAAACTTTTATCAAATAGGATCGATATTCATAATGATCCACATGGAAGGATTTTTTATTTCACGAGAAGGGAAAGAAAATGAGTTATCATGTGAATATAATCACATGTTCATTTCGGAAAATGGGACGACAAACGTGGGAAAAATATGAATACGGTGGTGGTGGCTTAGGAAAATAAGATGAATGACTTTTATATTTTTTTAGAAAAAAGTGGAAGAAACCTATATTTTATAAAAACAAGAAATCACAAAGCAATTTGAGGTTGAATCATGAAGCTATTGACTAAAGATTTTGAACCTCTGAGACAATAAAATATAAAAGACATAGGTAATTGGTGATGCGGAAAGCCTTGTTGAGGGTAAAAACAACATATAATATGGGGCATCCTCGATGCACTATAGATGCCAAGAAGGGACATCTTCCTTGATTCTAATTGACATTATTATAAATTGTTCAATGTCCTTTAAAATGATTTGATCTTCATATTTATACTTTTGCTTCTTGTAACCATTGTTTTAATTTCCATAATATCAAGAGCGGATTTTATGTGCCCTTGACGCTTGTGGTCGGTTACAATATATACATCGATATCCTTTTGACATTGATCTTTGGCTATTAAGATTGGGGCAGGTTCAAACGAGAAGACAGTCAATTTGTGAGAACGCGAGAAAAAATATGAACCATAGAATTCAAATACCTTAAAAAAAGAAAAATAACTTTATTTAGGATAATTATCATTTTGAATTGGATATATATATATATATATCCTTAAAACTAGTTTTATAAATTTTAATTAATTCATAATTTTTTGGTCAAGTTTTATATAATTATTGCCTAAATATATTTTTAATTTAAAAAGTCAAATTTTTTTTTTATCAAATATCACAAGTGATATTCATTATCAAATCATATGTGATAATTGTAGATATTTTTCTTAATCATATATGATTATGTAGATTTACATTTATATATATTTTTGTGATGTTAGAATTATCACCTAAGATAACACGTCATACACGTCACAATATGTGTAAAAATTTACATAATGGATTATATGTGATATGTAATAGATCGTATGTAAAATAAGCTAATCATATATGATTCAACATATGATTCAATATATGGATCCAAACACATAAACTATTGGTGAATATAATGGATTGAATTTGAGTATCATATGCGATATTCTACTAAACTTCTAATTTTTTATTATAAAAATGCATATAGGAAAATTATATTAAACTTGATAAAATTAAATAAATTAATTAAAATTGAAAATAGATAAATAGATAAATCTATCAATATTTATTCGATGATAGTTATCCTGAGACTTTTAAAAAGTCTTTTATATTTTATATTTATGATATTTTTTAAATAACAAATTATGTGATTCACAATCCTTCTCGCATTTTCGGAAATTAGTTTTCTTCTCGCATGAACCTCCCTCTATTAAAATTATCTGCAACCATTAAATATGTGTCTATAAAATGTGTTCTTTTGTTATTTTCATGGGGGTGTTCTCGTATGAACCTAACCCTAATATATAGAGGAACGTTCAAATGTGAACTCATTTTTCATTGTTAACGTAAAGAACAACAAAATCGCGCCACGTGCCAATCTAATCGGCGCCTAAGCCTTATTCATTCAATTTGAATATTCATGCTTTATTCAGACTGAATACAAGCTTTATTCGGTCTGAATAAAGCATGAATATTCATAAAGCATGAATATTCAGACTGAATGTTACCACGTGTTGCGATACTAGTGGTCCTCACGTTCACAATTTGACAATGAAAGATGAGTTCACATTTGAAATATAGAAATGTTCAAATGAGAAGTGCTAAAAAATACGAAGTAAAAAAGTGATCTCCACCACTCATCCGGTCAATAAAGGTGGTTTTAACCGGTTACGGTGGACACGATCACGGGGGGTTGATGCGATTCATGGGAGGGTAGAGATTATTAAAGGAGGGGACCCGGTCAAAGCCGTCTTTATTGACCGGATGAGTGATGGAGATTACTTTTCTACTTCTCATTTTTTAGCATTTCTCATTTGAACCTAATAATATATATATATATATATAGAGAGAGAGAGAGAGAGAGAGAGAGAAAGGTTCAAATGAGAAGTGCTAAAAAAAATACGAAGCTCGGAAGTGAGCTCCACCACTCATCCAATCAATAAAGGCGACTTTGACCGGTTACGGTGGACACGATCATGGGGGATTGACGCGATTCATGGGAGGGTAGAGATTATTAAAGGAGGGGACCCGGTCAAAGACGCGTTTATTGACCGGATGAGTGGTGGAGATCACTTCTCTACTTCTCATTTTTTTTAGCACTTCTCATTTGAACCTAATACTATATATATATATATATATATAAATATAGGTGGAAGTTCAAACGAGAACCCTTCCTATTTGCGAAAACGCGAGAACACTTGTGAACCTCCAATTTATTTAATCTATATAATCTAATACCCATCATTTATCTCCACCTTTCTCAACCGCCAACCACCGCCGACCACCTCTAGCAATTGCCAACCACCGCCGACCACCGCCAACCGCCGCCAACCACCGCCGTCGACATAACGCTGTGATATCACACGTGATAACGCCGCGATATCACACGTGATAACGCCGCGATATCACACGTGATAACGCCGCGATATCACACGTGATAACGCCGTGCTAACGCCGCGATATCACACGTGATACGCCGCGATATCACACGTGATAACGCCGCGATATCACACGTGTGATATACAATTTGTCTAAAAACGCTTCGTTTATTGTTCTTGTTGGTTTCCTTAGATTTACGTATTCTTTCTTGTTCCAGCCAAACACCCGATTGATTAATTGGCAAGTTCAGCGAATTTCTTTATGGGTTTTGTTGAAATTTTGATCAAGAATTTGAAAATAGTGAAGGCATGCATTGTGTTGTAGAGTAGTTGACACGTGGTGCTTATATATGTACCAGGTGAAGGTGATTGATCCAGCTTCTCCATGTACATGCAATTGGGGAGATATAAAAGGCACCCTTCCGTCCTTCGAATCTTTTAAAGTTTATTGTGGCTTAGAGTTGTTCTCGCGTTTTCGCAAATTTAAGGGGTTCTCGTTTGAACCCTTCCCTATAAATATATATATATATATATATATATATATATATAGAGAGAGAGAGAGAGAGAGGAAAGTTCAAATGTGAACTCATCTTTTATTGTCAACGTGATGACCAACAAAATCGTGCCACGTGGCAATCTGAATAGACGCCTAAGCTTTTATTCAGATTGAATAAAGTTTTATTCATTCAGTTTCAATATTCAGACTGAATACAAGCTTTATTAAATCTAAATAAAGTTTTATTCAGTCTAAATAAAGCATAAATATTCAGATTAAATATTGGCACGTGACGCGATACCAGTGGTCACGTTCACAAAAAGGTGAGTTTACATTTGAACCCGGCCTTATATATAGGATTAGGTTCAAATGTGAACTCAATTTTGGTTGTGAACATGTAAAGACCAATAGATATATAAAATCATCAAGCAATTGGAAAGGTAAACCAATGTTAACATGTTACAATTGTGTCTAGTGCACCAGATCCACATACAAATCACACACACAATCATAGTCATAATCGTTCTAAAAACTTACTATATTCGTTCTCCGTGCTGTGATCATCTTTGGGGGAAGATTTTGCATTAATGAACCATGGTATCCTTTCCCTAAGGCCATCCTTTACGGATCGGCACGGTGTGATCGGCAGGGAGGGTACCGCCGGTAACACCATAGTGTGTGACCGGTATGGCATCGGCAAAATGGTCCACCGGCATGGTGGTGCCGGTCTCTTATCTCTCTCAACCTTTTTTTTTCTTTTTTTTAAATCAATTAATTAATGAGGGGTATGAGGGGTACGATAGTGGATGAAAGATATGGAGTTAGTAGGTAGTGGTAAAAGATAGTGGAAAGCTGATGTGGCAACAGGTACCACAGGTACCATAGCGGATGGCCTAAGATAACAATTATAACAAAAGAGTTATACTAAAGAAAAGCGAAAAACAAAAGTGGCCAATAATTCCAAATTAAGGAGGGTGACAAAAAGGATCCATAGAGAACGATTGGTACAATAATCAATGATGAAACCCACCCCCCACCATTTTAATTCAAATTTCACATGTACCCCCACATCCCTCTTTCTTTCTCTTTACATGCCTTAGCAGCTAGCTGCCACCCATTTTCATAGCAACACCACTACCAATGCCACAGACGAACAAAACGCTTTAACAAGCCCCACAACCTGCAAAAAGAAACATAAACTTCCAATCATCTTTTTGTAAATAATTAACGTTAGATAAATATTCATCTAATGATATAGATATATATACAAACGAAAGTTTGGTTGCGAACTCATTTTTTATGGTAAAGGTGAGGATAGGTGAGAATGCGTTACGTGTCTCATTCAGACTGAATGACATGTTTTATTTATGTTAAATTTCAGTCTAAATGTTGTATTATTCATCCTTAATAAATCATGACTATTCAATCTGAATTATCATGTGTTAGACTGAATATGACACGTGACGCTCTCTCGGTTGTCCTCGCGTTCGCAACCAAAACTGAGTTTTCATTTGAACCGCCCCTGTGTATATAGATATATTACCTGGTGTAATCTATTGTTGTTTGATGTTGGTGAAGGGCGAATGGTGGCAGAATCTACTTCACCGGTTGGCAAGGGCACAGCCGGGTTGCTGTTGATGAAAGGTGAAGAGGTGGCGCCTTTTCTAGGGAAAATTGCGTTCATCGGAGATGGGCTTGGAGAAGTTAACTCTTGTGGACGGTTAGGCCATGGGTAAGATGGAGACGATGATACTATATCTCCACCACCACCGTCACCGCCACTAGGTGGTGGGGTTGATGATACAATCCCATGACCACCACTAGTCGGTGCCACCACTGGCGGTTGAGGTAGTGGTGGAGAGCCAGTAGAAGTTTCCGAGACTTGTATTGCCAGCTTCTGCCCGTCATCACAAGCTTTTGCGGACCCATTTTTGAAAGCGAAGTAGAAAGAGCCTAGCCGCGACGGGTGCCACTTCATTCCCAACAAAAAACAAGATTAATCTTAATAAGTATACAACTTTGATTCATAAATGTTATTTTCGTCTAAATGATTTATAATTCATTGTTGTCTTTCTTCTTATGATTTACCTCATACTTAGAATTAGCAAAATGAAAATGAATTACAAATCATGAAATTAAAAATCTATAATTTTAAAACCACAGGGACGAATATTGCAATTTTTAATAAACCACAAGGAAGAAAAATGTGAGTCCTCATTGTAAAAACTTTTTCAATAAACTACATTTTTGCACCTTCAGTTAGTCAAAAAAATGTTTCTTTTATCCTGTGATTTTGAAATTACAGTTTTAGTCATTTTACATTTCAATGCTATTTCCATTCCCAATGCTAGACTAAAATATTTGAACCACAAGGACGAAAACATCAATCCAAGAAAGACATGTAACATAATAATATCAAAGTAAAATAAAAAATATTAACAAACTTTATTTCTATTCCAAATGTTTTCTTGATGTGAACAAGATACTATTTTTCTTCTTATAATGTTGGATTACCTTTTTGTCCTTCGATCATTTATGTCAAAATGGATACAAAATGATGATAATATTAATAAAATATTAAAATTAAAATTATAAAAAAAATATTAAGTTATAAGGCTATCAGTATCACAACCCTCCCAACCCGACTGCCACATCAGTTCCACATTAGCTTTTTTCCAACCCTTTCATTAACCCTCTGGAACCCTCTTTATATATTAGTACCTCAACCCTCACACACACAACACACATAAAACAGCGGTGTGGCCAACCCATTTAGGCTCCCCGCCCGCCGAGCTCCATGATTGCATACCGCTGCCCGCTCAGCCTACTGAGCCTGGGAATGCAGTATGCATAGCCTAACAATCTAAAACTAATGGTTTTTGTCAAAATTAAATTTTAATCTTATTCTTCAAGGAAAAGTTGTGGTTAATAATGAAATGAGTATCAAAGTTGTGGTTAAAGTATCTTGTGAAATAAACAGCTTGTTTTGTTTTGGGGGAAAAAGTTGACCTTTTTTATTAAAAGTGAAATGTACAACCAAAAAAGTAGATGATATAATGATTTAAAGCACTCATTGCTTTTGAGAATGGTATTTATTATTTACCCATTGAACTTGTAGGGTTTAGAGCATCTCCTCTCCAAAATTTCCTTAAAAAAAGGGAAGTAAAAGTAAAAATCTTAACAAAGAATAATAACAACTGAAATTCTTTATTTTAAAGATTTCAAGATTAATTATAAATTTATTGTCTATTCTACTTTCTTCATTTTAAAGATAATTACAAAGCTCTTGGAGCAAATTTTTTACCTAAAATTCCCATATTCTCCATTTTGTAGATGATCTGGAGGATATGCTTGATAATATTAGCATCTTTTGAGAAAAATTAGTTGATAAAGATAATATAAGTTAATTTAGATAAACATTGTAAAAGTAGTTAAAATCTTTTTTGAAGAAACCCATCGAAGCTATTTTAAATACTATTTTCCCAACAGGTTTAAAAAAACATGACGAAAATGCAAGAAAATAGAGGTTTTTTTGAACGTTGGAGTGTACTACCAACGAAAAAAAAAATATGATATAAATGCTTATTGTCCTTAGAAAAATCATTTTCAATTAAATTTGTAGGAGAGAATAATCAAATGAAATCCGTGAAAGCAATTACTCATTTGTAATTCTTAAATTTGTTTTCACATTCCCATGCGTGATTTTTATTTGGTTAATTATGTTTTAAACATGTATTATTAAGCAACAAATAAAAGCTAAAACCATTTTTTCAGTTAACCCAAAATCAACCAAAAATCGAAAACAAACACCCATTAAATTAAACACACAACTTAACAAGTGAAAAAGCACAATTCAAGTCTCAAGTCTAGTGTGTATATATGTTTGATATATATATAGAGGGAAGTTCATTAGTAAACCACAAAAAATGTGTAAACCATGTAAACCAATCCACAGTTCCACACCCTTGACTTTCAATATTTCACATTTTCATCTTTCAATAATCAATGACTTATCATGTATTTCACATTTCCATGTTTCTATGAATCCATATCCTCCTTTGATTTTTTTTTTTATCAACGACTATGATTGGTTTACACGGTTTACATATATATATATATATATAGAGAGAGAGAGAGAGAGAGAGAGATTACAGTGAAGGTGGGAGTGGAAGGAGTGAGAAGGGTAGCTTCAGTGAAGTTGCACAAATTGAAGGCCCTTCTGTTCTTGAAAATGTACAAATTGTAGCTGTGTTTGTGCCTGAAAACTGCAAAATGAAAAACAGGTTTTGGTTATTTAGAGTTTCAAAACCATCAAATAAAGTCAAGTTGTTGAAGTTATCCCAGAAAAAAAAAATGCAATAAGAAAAAGAAGAATGAGGTTTTTGGAAACTTACTAATGGAGTCACCAACTTGAACAGTGGGATTTTTCCATTGAGAAACTCCATCAACAACAAGAGTTGCAGAATGAGTAAATTGTTGGAGTAAGAGAGTTGTAAAAGTGAAGATCATCATCATCATCATCAGCCTACTCCACTGCATCTTT
This sequence comes from Centaurea solstitialis, assembly GCA_030169165.1. Lineage (NCBI taxonomy): Eukaryota > Viridiplantae > Streptophyta > Magnoliopsida > Asterales > Asteraceae > Centaurea > Centaurea solstitialis. The sequence continues at coordinate 97,744,753 of CM058040.1, forward strand.
AATTTGTTTACTCACAAATTAGAACAAATATAATATATGCAAAGATTTTAGAGGCTTTGAGCTTTGAGGCTTTTGTGTTGTTGGTCACAGAAGAAGGAGAGAGACTGAAATGGAAATTGGTGTGTGTGTCTGAAAGATAAAGAAGTGTAGTCATTCCTTGAAACCCTCAAATCTGTGTCTTTTATTTCTACAGGTCATAAAGCAGTAATAATCTCCATTCTCAACAAAAAATTAACATTAAACTAATTTATTTCTTAATTTATTAAAAAAATCATGTTTAAGTGGTTTAAAGCATACATAATGTCAACCATTATAAATAACAGTAACGAACACTTAAAATTTCTAAACTAATTGAATTTGAGACCAATAATTTTTTAATTTTACAGATTTTCAAATAGATTTTGAAGACTATTTGAAAATATTTTGTATGATAATTCCTCTAACCAAAAATATTTAACTTTATTGATAAAAAAATAATTAAAATAATACTTTTCTCTTTTAATTTTTGAGTTATTAAAATGTCTTTTGACTTAAAGATTTGTAGGTGGTTATGCCTGTTGTTTGGAAAACATTTTAAAATGTGTGTTTGTAGAAAGTAACAAAATCTATATGTTTGAATATTTTTAGAGATGCTCTTATAAATTGGATTTAAAGGTTATTTAAAAAGCATTATAATGGGGTGCTTGGTTGGGGGTATTGCAGGGTAAGGAATGAGAATGATAAACCATTCATTTTCTAATTTTTAGTTTCTCGATATGTTATTTTAGAGTTTCATTTAGTTTAATTGCTAATTTACAAGCATAAATATACAATTGTTGATATATATTGCACAAATCAATAAAGCATAATAATCTTGAGAAAAGAGCTAGGCCAAAGGAAAAGGTTTTGCAAATATTTAAAGAGTGGAGCCATAGAGAGGTGAACTCGTCGATTGTGTTGTTTTGCAAGGTTAATATTATAAAGTAGTATAAAAATATATATACAACTCTTACTACATTATGTACAAGCCACTAAAGCACAATTTCTTGGTTGGAGATTTTAATATCTGTCAAAGAAAGGTTTGTACCGTCACGTTGGTGGTACAGAGCACAGACCGTCTTTTCCGAGTTAAAACTCTCAATACTTTTTATAAGACCGGTATGAATAGGTACATGTGAGTAGGAAGCGAGGGTAAAGAAGTAAGGGTAGGAATTAAAGTGAGTGAAAGAGGGCAGGAATAGCAACACCCTTAAAATCTTTGAAAAGACGTTTTTCTAGAATTATAAATGTATTTTTAGAATAATATTGTAGACACAATCCCATGTTTGGTTTGTTCATACGTGGAGCGGACAAGTTCTAACTAGAACAACAACGTTTTGACCAATATACCCTTTAAGAACAACTAAACGTGAAAAAACATCAATATCTCCATACCATCAACTGATTCTCTTGTGTTTATCGATTTCATCTTCTCCACAGGTGATGGACACCTCTGTATCAAATTATTCACGCATCTATATGACCATTTCAACTTCTTTCGTTTTTATAAACCCATCGATCAGTTTATCGATACATATCTCGACTTCTAGTTTTGATGTATGTTTTCTTTTACATCTACATGTAATTGACTTATCCTCTTGGCCCTCTCCTTGTTATGACCTATGATTTCTTGTATAGGTAATCAACTTCTTTGCTTTGACTTGTGATTTCTTCTTTTTGTTTGTGATTCTTGCCATCTTGGGTCTCCCATTTTTTTTTACCTATGATTCCCTTCCTTTTGTTTGTGATTTTTGTCCAATAACATAATTTATTTTCACACTTTAGTATATGACTTCAACATATTTTAGCATGAAAAGGAGGTACAAATAACATTGTTGAGCTAAAATATAAATAAACCAATATTACTATATTGTAAAATGATTCAGTAGATTAAAGTGGGACAGCGTGTCATTGGGCTTATCACGGGAAAAGTTTGACTGGAATATAATGGACAATTAAAGCATGCCTTTTTTTTTTCCTTTAAATTATTTAAACAAATATTTATTTTGTCTTAAAAAATATATAATATTTAATTTATCGTTAGGAAATATTTATTTATATTCTTAAATGACTTGAATATGATTACAGAATGGTATATTCCAATAATGATTCGATATTTCTACATAGTGTAAGTTAAAATGTAGTGAATATTCTGCATTGCTATACTTGTTTTATTTCAGTAACTTGTTTATTCTATTTTATTTAATTTAGAGTTAAATGCAAACTTGGTCCTTATGGTTTACAAAAAATAATGACTAAGGTCCCTCTACGGAATTTTTAACTAATAAGATCCTTGTATTTTTATTTTTCATAACACATATGGTTCTTCTTATAAAATAATATTAAAAGAATTAAAGTTAAGAAGGGGTAATTTTATCCATTCACTTTTCCTCTACCTTTAATCTTAGTGTATAACATATTTGGTCCTTGTGGTTTATAAAAATTAATGACTAAAGTCCCTCTAAATTTTTTTTAACTAACAAGGTCCTTATATTTTTGTATTTTATAACACATTTGGTCCTTCTTATAAATAATATTTTTATTGAATACATAAATTTTAAAATCACTCCTAATTATATCTATTTACTTTACAAATTATAAAAATATATTTTATATTTTCTTGTTATTTTTATCTTTCATTTGAAGCAAATGGCAATTTATGATTAGTTTCGAGTTATACTTATTGAAAAGAGATTCATTCAATAAAAAAATAAATATAAATCAGATATGTAATTAAATAGATCTAATATGTATTCCTCATAAATTATCTATTAACACATTTCTTGGGATGTTACATTTCTATCTCGTACGATCATTTGGTGTCGAATTTACGATATTCTTTGTAAACTATAAGAATGTTATATGTTACATTATTGATAAAAATAATGAGTTATAATTATACTTGGTCCGTATAGTTTACAAAAAAATGAATATAAAACATTTTTAGTAAAAGCACCACTAATCTAAAATTTAGTATGAAAATAGCAAAAATGAGTAAAAAATATATATCAAACATTGCAAGAAAACACATACACAGTTACAACATGATGTCTTAAATAAGACGAGCGATAAAAAAATCATGATAAATTTGATATCAAATGATCATACGAGGTAAAAATGTGTTAATAGATGATTTATGAGGAAAACATGTTAATTCTATTTAATTTATATATCTTATTTATATTTATTTTTTTATTTGATGGATCTCTTTTCAATAATGTAACTCGAAATTAATCATAGCAATCTCCTTTAAAAAAAATGATAAAACTAACAAGAAAATATAAAATATATTTGTATAACCTATAAATTAAATAGATATAATTAGGGTGATATTAAAATTTATGTATTCAATATAAAAAATATATGCAAGTTTTGACATAAAAATAGTATAATATATCAAAAAATGACCAAATAAATTTAAATATTAATCAAAGAGGGACCAAATATGTTATACACTAAGATTAAAGGAAGAGAAATAGTGAATGGACAAAATTACCCCTTCTTAACTTTAATTCTTGAGTTAATTACATATTTGGTCCCTGTGGTTTACTCGAAATTACGATGGAGGTCCCTGTGGTTTGATTTTCGTTACGACGGTGGTCCCTCGCCCTAACGTCCGTTAAAAACAACTGTTAATGCAGGGGTATTTTGGTCTTTTCAACTTTTTTTTGTTTTCTTTTAATTTTTCTCCATCTTCTTCCCTACCACCACCACTAACAACCACACCCACCACCAAAAACCACCACCAACAACCATCTATACCCACCACCACCAACAACAACCACACCCACCACCAGCACCAACAACCATCTATACCCACCACCACCAACAACCACCTATACCCAACACCACCACCAACAACAACAACCACACCCACCACCACCACCAACAACAACCATTTATACCCACCACCACCAATAACAACCACACCCACCACCACCACCAACAACAACAACAACTACAACCACAACCATCAACAACCACCACCACCACCAACAACAACCACACCCACCACCACCACCACCACCAACAACAACTACAACCACAACCACAACCATCAACACCCACCACCACAACCACTTGATGAAACAAAAAAAATCCGTTTTTGGGGACTGAATTCTGCTTGGAACAAAAACCGGATTCTGCTAGAAATTCGTTTTTGGATACTTACCGACTACCTGCTACTCGATGGAACCCTAGACATGACGACGGTGGAACCCTAGACATGGCGGGGGCCATTGAACGACGGCGACAGAACCCTAGATCTGCGATGGTTGTGATAGATCCGCGTTCGTTCGTTCTGCCATGGAACTCTATCTGTGATGGATCTGCCAGGTCGATGACGACGGCGGGGGTTCTGCAGGTCGACGGCGGCGGCATGGGTTCTGCAGGAGACGACGGCGAGGGTTCTACAGATGACGGCGGTGGGTTAGCAGGCGAAGGGCGGCGGCGGTAGAGGTCGGTTTCTGTAGCGAGAGAGGAGGTCGGTTTCTGCACAGATCTGATTTGATTTGATTTTCGTCAGCGGCGTGAGGTAGGAGGTGGCCGGCGGTGTGGAGAAGAAGGGTAGAAGGTTGGGGAAGAAGGGAAAGGGTTTGGGGTTGGGGAAGAAGGGTTATATTTATATAGGGGAATTTTCGTCTTTTACCTCATTTTTAACAGCCTTTTCTAACGGACGTTAGGGCAAGGGACTACCATCGTAACGAAAATCAAACCACAGGGACCGTAGGCATGAAAATTAGGGTGCAGGGACCTCCATCGTAATTTCAAGTAAACCACATGGACCAAATATGTAATTAACTCTTAATTCTTTTAATATTATTTTATAAGAAAGACCATATGTGTTATGAAAAACAAAGTACAAGGACCTTATTAGTTAAAATTTCCTTAGAGGGACCTTAGTCAATATTTTTTGTAAACCACAAGGACCAAGTTTGCATTTAACTCTTTAATTTATTACAAATTTTTTTAATCAACTTGTTTATAAAGCGGTTAAAGTTTTCTTCTCACTTGCTCATAATATTTGTACAAAGTTTTTCCACCACTTTATCTACCGGGAGCTACATGCTAGATGCCAACTACTCATGGGCGAATTTAGGAAGGGGTTAGGTAGGTCCCGGGATGTTGTCCCACAAATTCAATAAAACCAAGAGAAAAGGATGGAAATCACAATCAAGATGATGATATAAAGCTTCAAAGCAACAATGGAGAAAAATGCCCAAAATGGTAAAGTGTATCCAACATTAAAACCCTAATCATCCTTTACCTTTTATAGGTAAGAGGAAGTTACACAAAATGTCAATAAAGGCCCCCGATGTTCCAAACCTCAAACAGGGGCACTAACAAAGTTAAGTGTTTACAAATAAAGGAAACTGAACTAGAAAGCTAGTTAAAGATAGTGTTTTTCTGATTCTTCACAACACAAGAGGTCCTACAATCTCCCCCTTTGTGAAGAAGTCAGAAAGGTGGTGGAAGCTCCAGTGCTGGCTCCCACTTGGACATCTGCAAAAACTCTTCCCAATCTCCGATGATCCGTGCTCTCATCTGCATCGCCGCCTCGACTCGTCTGTACATCAATCTTTCCTTGAGCTTCCTCTCAATCAGTCTCATGCCCTCCAGGATCTTTCCCTTTCCATCAATGATCTTTCGGCCCGGTATCTGATCCGCCAAGAGTCGACTCTGCATTCCGTTGTAGACGTAGAGGAGAGTACCATCACAGAATTTGGCAAGTTCGCCAAATCTCATAAACTTTCGCTCCTTCTTCCTCCTCGTCACGTAGAGAACCCCGTGCTCTGGTATCCTGGTTGGCATGTAGGGAAGGTAGGCATCAATACCAGGTACGAGCAGGTTCGGTCTAAGCAGGTTGACCTTCGGCTGGCGGCTCTCGATCGCGAGCTGGTAGTCCGTCACCCGCGCAAGTGTGATTGCGTGGCGAATGTACTTCTTCAGAATCTCGGTGCCGTCTCTGTAGTGTTGGGGTCGGAGAATTGGACCCTGGAGGTACTTGATGAGCGTGAGGAGATCTTCCAAGTGCACCCGGTCCAGGTCGGCTTCCGTGAACGACTAGTCTTGTAGCTCACCTCGTGGAGTGCCGGTCCCGTACATGCGGACGTCGTACTCAAGAAATAACTGATGACCATGTTTGTAGGGGCGCATAGCAGTTACCTTGATGAAACAACGTCGGATTCTTTGACGTCCGTGGGTGGCCCAGTTGCACATCCGCTGGTGCACGTAAGCTGTCCTTCTCCTCTTTGTCTTGATGTGCGAGATCCCGAAATAGACCTTTCGAGACCATACGTGCAGTCTCTCCTGCTGGAAGATACGGGAGAAGGATTCCTCAAGGAATGGTCGGAAGATGACTGAATGGTTCCAGTTGAGTTGGATGACGGTTGGAGCAGCGGATTCTGGATCTGTCATGTGAATGGTCCGAGGGGCTTCCGGAGTGGGAAACTCAAATGCCGATAGGAAGCTGTTGTAGTCCGTATCCCGTACTATGTCGTCCCCCCTGAAAAATCCTGAGGCTTTGAGCAAGCGACCGAAGAATCTTCCGGGCTTCCTCCGGAATCTGAGCATCTGATAAGTCTTTCGGCGCTGCTTCCGGGGGAACGACGTTGATCTGCGCCGTGTCGGTCATCTGAGGAAACTGTACTGTCTCCCCTTCTGGAATCGGTTCATAGTGCCAACTCCCTATGTCGGGAATATCCTCCGTGTCTGAATCGACATAGGGAGCATCGGGGGCAGCAACTTCTGAAGGAGCACTGGAGGGGGCGGACGTGGAAGCTGGAGCTGGAGTAGAACCGGAACCGGAGGCAGAATGGAGGTCGGTGCGAGGCCTTTTGGATGAAGCCTGCACCTCCCCCTCATGAGGACCCGGTGCCGAGTCATCAGGGTCATCATGCCTCCGTTTGGAAGGCTGAGCCTGAGACCGACACATGGCCTCTAGTTCCCGGATGCGCTGCTGCAGGATCTCAATCTGGGCTTCCCGATCTCTAACCTGGGCGGAGAGGCGGTCGTTCTGAGTCGTGTAGGATGAGATAACGAAGGCATGTTCCGCCTCAGTAACGTAGCCCGGTATCGGAGGTAGTTCGCCCGAAGTCGGAGGGGCGAGCCTGAGAACGTCTTCGGTCTGACGGGGGATCGGAGTCTCGGATGATGGGGCAGCCTCGGAGTGTTTGCCCTTGATTCGCCGTTTGAGCTCGTAGAGCTCCGCATCCCTGTCTTCCTGAAGCTTCCGAGACGCTTCAAGATCCGCCAGTCTTTTCCTCTCTGTCTCGGCCAAGGCTTTCTCCAGTGCCTCGACCCGCGCATCTCGAGCCCGGTTGGCTTCCTCCACCGCAAGTAACCTGGTTTGGACGACTTTTAGGATGTCGTCCGAATCCGTCGGACCTTGAAGTCCCGTTGGTGCAAGGGTGGTTTTAGGGATTCCACCCGAATCCGTCAGGCCTAGAAGCCCCGTTGTTGCGTGAGAATCTTTAGAGACTTTGCTCGAGTCTGTCGGACCATGTCCCGGTAATACAACACCCGGTGCCTCTTGGGCTCCAGTTGTCGAGAAGAGTCCTACTGAGGTGCTCTCTCGGCCTGATATCACCGCTGGTATGATGTTGACGGTGTCAGGGCTTCCGGCGGATCCTCGAAGGGCGTCACCCGACGCACCAACTCTCCCCGTTCCGGCGGAGTCCCGTGGGATCTCCGCTTATGGTACAATAGATCGTGGCCTAATGATAGAAGGGATCGTAAACGTCCCGGGAAGTGGCTCTACGACTCTATGTGCAACAAGTGAAGTCGAGAGGTGGGGCAGTTCCTCTCTTATCTCAACACCGGCAGACTCCGATTGAGTGGCCGGTGGAAGTTGTGCTTGATCCCCGTGTGAGACTGAAACGACCATCTGTTGAGAGATGGTCGAGTGGCTGGGTTGGGTGTGCAAGTGCGCTAGTTGGCTGCTAGCGTCTTGACCAGACACCGTAGGGTGCCCGGTCTCGGTGTGGGTTGCCTCTCTGTTGGATGGACTTGAGGTAAGGGGAACTTCCGTTTCTAACCTGTGCGGCTCTACTTCTTCGTCCGCATCCTCTAGTTGAGCCCAAAGCTCGCCTAATTGGACCTCAACATCTTCGGTCTCTTTTTCTCTTCTCTCTCTCTCTCCTTTTCTCCCCTCTCTCTCTCTTCTTCCTCACTGTCTTCTCTACCCCAGCCGGTAGCAACCTCGGCCTCACCTACTTCCTCACGACCGACGGTCCGGTCATCTGATGCAAGATCCTCTGCAAGTACTGGATCTCCGGATATTCTGTCGTCGTTGAAGGAAGAGGTGGCTTCATCCACATCAATAATCTGGGCCTTCCCGCCCTTCGCTGGTTCTGATAGTTGGAACTCAGATTCAGATCCGTAATCCACCATCTCTTCATCGGTGGCTTCGTCATCGGGCCCACGACGGTCCGAAGGAGTGTGCTCGGGGGACTCGGGACCGTCGGAGTCATTGCCTGAAGGATCGCCTGAGGGTTCGCCTCCTTGAGAAGCAACGGCCGCCGCGTGTGGTGGTGAAGGAACGTGTGCTTGTTCTTGTGGGGAAGCTTCCACGTCCTCACTAGTCGGTTGAGGTTGTTGCGGCGGTGTCGGCGATCGGCGCTCTTCCGATGACGAATGAACTGGGGATTGTTGGAGAATCCCGGTGTACTGCTTCACCCGGAAGTGACTCGTGAGTTCACGTTCGCGGGCAACTGGGAATGTCTCCTCGATGTAGGTCGGCGTTCGAGCTCTACGGGTGCGGTTCCGGAGCATCATCTGATAGGCTTCTGCTCGAGACATGTGCGGCGTGGCGGACGTACCAACGACTCTACCCACTTCACCCCTAACGTCCACTCTCATCACTCCCGAGCCTTGAGCTCCCCCACTGGAGCTCTGGCCCGCCGTGCCAGAGACACGGCTTCTAGGAAGGACGGGTCGCGCGTCCGGGGTAGGGCTCCTCGGTTCTGAGGAGTCCGTGGACGCGTCTTCTAAACCTATCGACGCACGGTACATCCTAACACTCTCAGACCTACGGTCCGCCAAGCCAAGTACATTATCAGGGATAGGCATTTCTATCTGACCTGATCGCAGAGTTCGTCGGTTCATCCTGCCTATCTGAATGCTCTCGAAGCGCTGGTGGCCGGATCTGCGTCTGACGGCCGGATGTTGTTCCATGTGCTCGTGAATGATCAGACTGAAGAACCTCATCCAAGGAATGGATGTATGACGGGTTCTTGCAGGCCCTTGTCGGACGTCGGTGACCATGTCAGCCCAAAGTTGTTGGGCGAAGTCGATACGCCTCCCGTAGGCGACCGCATGAATGATATGCCAGAACCGAGTGGAAGCCTTATCCACACCGTGGGTCTTCGACGACAAGGTCCTGTTGAGTATGTTGAAGAAGGAAAACCAGATTGGTGGCAGCATCCCCTGGGTGACCTGGGAAATCCCGTTCGGTCGGTTGTTTGCAGTGTAGTGGACCCCGAGAGCGAGTACTTCGCTGAAGAGCGAGTACTTCGCTGAAGAGCTCGGGGCCGGAGACCAGTGGTTCGAACGGGGCCTCAGGAGTGGCAGCAGGCAGATGGAGGGCGCGCCTCAAATCCTCCACAGTGATAGTGATGTCGGTGTGATCAACACGACCGACGATGGTCTGCACACCATCTCGAGTCTCCACGGTAGATGAAGCAAAGAACTGCTGAAGGTAGATCATGGGAATGTTGGCAGTGGCTTGCATCGCGTACGCCAGTGGATGCGCACGAAGGATCTCCAGTACCACCTCGTCCTGAGCAGTGAAGTTGGACAGGTCAACGTACCCGTTGTTTTGGTGGATGGGACGGATGTCAGATGGTGCAATGAGTGCCCGGTCAGCAGCGTTGTTGACCGGGGAGGAAGGAGCAGGAGTGTTCGATTGACTGGCCATTTCTGTCACGTCACAAAAGGATCAGTTAAGTGTTTAGAAAGATGTTGCGTTAAAAAGACTATACCCTCGACTAGGCACGAGTCGGAAAACCTCGAAAACCCAAAAATGAGTATTTCGTATTTTCCGAGTCGAAAAACGAACAAACACACGAGGGGGTGTTTTCCGATTCGGAAAAGATGATTTTCCGAATCGGGAAACTCCAACACTTAGAGAAAAATTCAGTTCAATAAAACACAAGTTTTCCGATTCGGAAAAGGTACTTTTCCGATTCGGGAAACTCCCACACTTAGAAAAATATAGCATGAAGAACAGGTAGGTTTTCCGATTCGGAAAACGTAGTTTTCCGATTCGGAAAATGTGTAATACTTAGAAAAATTTGGCATGACTTGGTCTCATAAGAGATTCGGAAAACCTCGGAAACCCATAAGGGTAATTCCATGTTTTCTGAATCGGGAAAACTTAGCTTGAAAACCGAGACACAAGTAGGATTCGGAAAACCTGATAATCCGATTCGGATTTATCTGGTTTTCCGATTCGGAAAACATATATGAGTGTTCATCGTTGAATGATGCGGAAAACTTGAACATTCAAGTTTTCCGATTCGGAAAACTTGAATGTTCAAGTTTTCCGATTCGGAAAACGTCGTCTGTTCGAGTTCTAAACAAAAAACCGCTCACCAAACGTCGATCTAAGGCCCTAAACTATCAACATGCATCCTAAATCAGTTGATAACAAGTTTCTAATCAACAGAGGATCGATTTAAAGCCCCAAAATCCCATTCCAAGAAGTTTGGGTTTCGGGTAAGTTTTGAAAAGATTAGGCTTCGATCCGAACCTTAAAACGACAGATTTAGATGTTATAACAATATAAGGATTGATCGTAAACTTACCAGGAATCCGAAAACGTAATCTGATCGACGAACGGAGCAAAAACGAGTGCAAACGAATCGAGCGCGAGAGCGGTTATCGGGTGAGAGTTCAGAGAGAAAAAGTGAAAATTTGAATTTTTGTGAAAAGTAAATCTTGAAACCGGTATTTATATTTTTACCGAGTTACACTGTGTTTGGGTTAAAAACACTGTGTTTGGCTCTCCTGATGACTCTCTTAACCCGACTTTCACCTAATGGCAAAAACCACCCCTGGACTTGAAGTTTCAAGAAACTTACAAACTAGTCCCTGAACTTGTAGTTTTAAGAATTTTTCAAAACAGACCCTGGACTACAAGTTTCACTTAAAGTGCAAAACGAGTCCCTGAACTTTAAGAATCAGAAAGTAGCCAAGTTGGTCCCCGAACTTGTAAGTTCAAGACATGTACTCTACCGCCCCCTGAACTTTCAAGTTCACAAAAGTTTACAAGTTCAGCGCTCGACTCCCGAGAAAAGAGACTTACCTGGTACGTCTCGACAGGGTTTTGTGCGAGTCCTGATCTGAAGTAACCAGAAGTCGTCGTGAGGATCCACACCTACAAAAGAAAGTATAAAATGGTATCCAAGGTGTTGTGGATCCGAAAGCGTCAGTAAACACACCAAACATTGAAAACAAGACTTAGTACTCCCCCTCAATTTATGCAATCTCTTGGGAACATCTATAGACTCCCCCTACACACATGCATACATAAAATGAACTCCCGACTCCCCCTAGACCTCAGGCAGGGAGGTCTAGCATTCCTAACTTGCTTAGGAGAAAGAAGTGACGTTTCTCGTCAAACGGCTTAGTGAACAAATCAGCAAGCTGATAGTCACTCTCAACAAAGTAAAGTTCAACATTACCTTTCTCGACGTGATCTTTGATGAAATGATATCGGATGTCGATATGCTTCGTCCGGGAATGTTGAACTGGATTTGCCGTGATCTGAATTGCACTCTTGGAGTCACAATAGATTGGAATTCGTTGCATGGTGTATCCGAAGTCAGCAAGTTGGGTCTTCATCCATAGAACTTGCGAGCAGCAGCAGGCGCGGCAACATACTCTGCCTCCGCGGTGGATAAAGATACGCAATTCTGTTTCCGGGATGACCAACTCACCAGCTTGTCTCCTAGAAACTGGCAAGCACCAGATGTGGTTTTCCTGTTGAGCTTACAACCTGCATGGTCTGAGTCTGTATATGCAATTAGTTCAAAACCAGAATCCTTTGGGTACCAAAGGCCAAAATCCTGTGTGCCCTTTAGATACCTAAGGATTCTTTTGACTGCAGACAGGTGTGAATCTCGTGGATCACACTGAAAACGAGCGCAGACACCCGTGGAAAAAACAATATCTGGTCTACTAGCCGTGAGATATAAAAGAGAACCAATGATTGACCGATAAGTCTTCTGGTCAACCGGTTTACCAGAAGTATCTGCATTAAGTTGAAAATTTCTGGGCATTGGTGTTGCCGCAGAGTTTGAACCACCGAAATCAAAGCGTTTTAAAAGATCTTGAACATATTTGGCTTGACTTATGAAAATGCCATCAGGGCGTTGTCGAACTTGAAGTCCTAAAAAGAACGTCAACTCGCCCATCATGCTCATTTTAAATTGGGATTTCATGGTGTTCTCAAACTCTTGACACATCTCAGGCTTCGTAGATGCAAAGATAATATCATCCACGTATATCTGAACTATAATTAAATTTTTACCTGACCTTTTGAGAAACAAAGTGGGATCGATTGTACCTTTCTTGTAGCCAACTCCTAGCAAGTAATCAGTGAGTGTTTCATACCATGCCCTAGGAGCTTGCTTGAGACCGTAAAGCGCCTTGTCCAACACGTAGACGTGTTCTGGAAATCTGGGATCGACGAATCCTTCCGGTTGTTCAACGTACACCTCTTCTTGAAGAACTCCGTTCAAGAAGGCACACTTGACGTCCATTTGATACACCGTCATGTTCTTGTGTGCGGCATACGCAAGGAAGATCCGAATTGCCTCGATCCGGGCAACGGGCGCAAACGTCTCATCGTAGTCGATTCCCTCTTGTTGGCGATAACCCTTGGCGACCAATCGAGCCTTGTTCCGGATGATGAGATCGTTCTCGTCCTTTTTGTTCCGGAAGATCCACTTCAGGCCGATTATGGACTTTCCCCACGGTCTGGTTACCAAGCGCCAAACTTTGTTTCTCTCGAATTCCGCAAGCTCTTCTTGCATCGCTAAAACCCAATCAGGATCGGTGAGAGCTTGGGAAACATCCGAAGGTTCGAATTCACTAAGGAAACCTCCAAATAGAATCAGGTTTTCGACATTCTTTGCAGATCTTGTGGTGACAGGTTGTGAGGGACTCCCGATGATCTGGGAGGGGAGATGATCTTTTGTCCACTTGCGAGTGTGTGGGTGAGTGACATAAGCTTGTTGGTTGTTGGTGGCGTCGTTCTCATCTTGCACGGCAAAGACCTCTTGCTGGTTTCTACTTGATGATCCGGCCGCCGGATTATTCTACGGTGATGCCTCCAACCGGGGCTCACGTACTACCTGAGCATAAGTTCTCTGAGCTGAACTGGGTGAAGGTAGTGGAGCTTCTTCTGGGATAGGTGCAAGAACAGGTTGTGGAGTCTGTTCTTGGACCGGTTCCGGTGAGGCTGATGATGAGATTTCAGGGGGAAAGGCCGCAGTTGATTCTGGTGTCACTGAGTTTGTAGAAGTGCTTGAAGATGGCTCAGTGACAAAGGCATCGGATGATACTGAAGTAGAGGTTGACCCAGCATGAGCAGGATCTACAATCGGACCCGTGAGTGTGGGTAGATCATAATCTGCGAGGTCTAAGAAGTCTAAAGCAGAAAAGTTAGTGGAAGAATCTGTGCTCGGTGGTGCGGTGAACAGTTCAGGAAAAGAAGCATTTATATTACTTGAACTCGCCACAGAATAAGTTTCGGTTTCGGAAAAATCAACATTTGAGCTTTCCAAGATGGTTCGGGTCCGTTTGCTGAAAACCCTATAAGCCTTAGAATTATGTGAGTATCCAATGAAGATAGACTCATCAGACTTGGGTTCAAACTTTCCCCAAATCATCCCGGTCGTTTAAAACATAGCATTTACAACCAAAAACTCGAAAGTAATCGATGTTAGGCTTACGCTGTTCGACCATCTCGTAGGCGGTTTTACCGGTCCGCTTAACGATCAGGGTCCGATTCTGCGTGTAGCATGCTGTTGATACTGCTTCAGCCCCGAATGATTGAGGAACTCCAGAGTGAGCCATCATGGATCTCGCCGCTTCTACCAACGTCCGGTTCTTCCTTTCCACTACCCCATTTTGTTGAGGTGTTCGCACAGCGGAGAAGTTGTGAGAGATTCCCACATCTTCAAGAAAGGATTGCAGTTTGGCATTGCGAAACTTGGTTCCGTTGTCACTTCTCAACTTCTTCACTCGGCGACCCAAGAGGACTGGAATCCGCTTGATGAAGGCAATGATTCGATCGGCAGCGTCTGACTTGGCTCGTAGGAATTCAAGCCATGTGAACCTAGAGAACTCATCAACAAGAACTAACATATATTTCTTTCGGGCTAAACTCTCGGTTCTGGTAGGTCCACAAAGATCCATGTGAATCATGTCAAGGGGACTCTTGCTATTTGTGTCCATCCTCGGTGGATGAGAGCTTCTCGTCATCTTTCCTTGTTCGCAAGCGGGACACAGTGTATCCTTGGAAAGGCGAGTCTCCGGTAGTCCCTTGACGAGATTTTTCGAAACCAGCTTGTTCATATCTTTAAAATTCTGATGGCAGAGTCTTCGATGCCATAACCAACTGTCCTCCTTTGAAGCCTTTGCGAGCAGACATATTGCATTCCTCGGATCAGAAATTGCTTCAAACTGTGGGTGAGTCTGAGGGATTGAACGAAAGACGGTGGAATAAAGATTGCCATTCCTACGTGCACTTAGGATGACGTTGTTGTCTTCATCATTCACGTCGCTTCCGTATTGAAATTGCTTCACCTAGTATCCGATGTCGCAGAACTGACTGGAGCTGAACATGTTGAAACCTAACCCCTCGACATACCTTACATCTTTAATGATGTATTTCCCATCCGTAATTTTCCCATAACCCACCATTGGCCTAGGCGTCTTGTCGGCTGTTTTAACATATCCTTCGAACCTTTCAACATAGTCGAAAAGGAAGGATCTCTGACCAGTCATGTGTCTATATGCGCCGGAATCGAAGTACCACACATGACTGACCTGCAAGACAACTAAGCTTGTTTAGGGACCCATTGCCAAATGGGTTCCTGTGGGTTAGACACAGATAAATCGGTCGGTGTAGTCCCCTTTTCGGATTTCTCCTTAGGCGAAGGAGACTTCACTGACGAAGGGATTTTGCTTTTCCTCTTTTTCTTCCCCTTCTCTTTCGGGATTTGACATTAGCATTAGGAGCATAGAAAGAGTTAGACACACCATAACGCAGGAAATTATCAAACATAAAGCACATGTCATTGCGAAAAGTATTAAAAGCATCGTTCAAGTTGCGATTAGAATTAACAGACATGTTCGAATTCTTTCCTACACTAGGTGGAGCAAAGCCTAAACCCGTACGGCTAGGACTATGCTTCTTAGGGAAAGCAGAAAAAGAGTTGTTCCTCCCATGATGATCCTTTCTTGGTGGCTTCACATTCTGTCCACCATCTTTCCTCCTCGCATCTGCATGAAAAGCACGGTGTGAGTTAGAGGACGGCTTTGTGGGAATGAAGTTACCACCTTTTCCAGATGATGTTTTAGAAAACTTAGGTTTTGAGAAATTGAAAGGTTGATTGGGTTGTAACTGAGATGTCTCACCCACCTCAAAGGAACTTGAATGAAAGTCAAGACTTTTAATGGGCTTGACTGAGTTACGAGCATTGTTAGACTTTGAATGCTTTTTCTGGAGTCCTTTGGGTGCGTGAGGCTTAACTGACTTACCCTTGTCAGTACCTACACATTTTTCACCCTCAGGGTTACTTTTCTCAGAAATAGGAGCTCGTGACTCAGTAGGCTTCTCAGGTTTGACAACAACAGATTTTGGCTTCTTTGGAATAAAGCCTGAAGGATCATCATCCTCATCTAAAAACACCTTCATATCATATTCAATATTTGGATCTTGGACAATCTTGGGTTCGGCTATCCTATGGTGTGACTTAGGGGGTTCATCATCATCTGAGATTATAGAGTAATAGTCCTCAGTGTCTAAGACAGGTTTGGGTTGGGGGGTGACTATCGGATGGTTAAGGATTGGAGCAGTCTTATCATTAACTGAGCCTGAAAAGTAGAGATTTTCAAGATTCATTACTTTTCTTTTCAAAATGGAGTTTGACACCCGTTGGTTGGTTAAAGATTGGCGATACATTATCCTTTCATCATGATCAAGTTCTTTTAAAAGTTCAAAGTGGATATCTAGGATAATGTATCGAGCCTGAAGATCCGCAACCTTGTTTTGAAAATTAGTGAAAGCTGAGGATGCGGTCTCACACTCTGAAGAAAGCCTAATTCTCTCAGCGTTGGCCTCGAGCAAGTCTTTTTCCAGATTGCGTACCAACGTGTCTTTCTCCGAAACAATAACTTTCAGATTCAAGATCTGATGTTGACATGCTTCCAAATCCATGGCTTTTAACCTAAGAGCAAACACTTCCTTTTCTAGCCTGACTAGGTTGGAGCACTTAGTTGCGGAAGTATCCTCGGGTGGGATAACTAAGGTCTCCTCTGAAAGTTCCATTTCCCTAGTATCATAGCTTGAGTTAAGGTCTGTGTAGTTGATGGGAGGCATTGCTACTCTAGGGGTTCTGGCCTTGATGCCTTCCCAAGTGGGTTCAGAGTTGGTCGGATCACTAGCCGGAACAAAGATTGGTCTATTCGGAGGTGGGCTAGTGGGAGGACTGCTAGAGGTACTGTTCGTTGGACTGATGGTTCTAGTTATGGTCTCACCGTTTATGACTTCGGTGTAGGTGACAGTCTGCCTAACAAATTCCTCGGTCACATGTCCTCCTACAAGTGCAGGTTTGGGCTTGGAGGCTGCCATATCCTCAAAATTGTATAGATGAGAAGGTGCTTTATCTAAAACATGGTTTTCAGACAGACCTAGGCCGGGTTTAGCTTTGTAAAAGGGATTCTTTTTGGCATGCTGAGTGAGGATACTTAAAGTCTGTTCAGATTGTTCTCTTTTGAAATTGTTGTCCTCAAGCTCTTGAATTTTTGAAAACAACCGAGTTCTTTCTTCCGAAAGTAACTGGAATTTTATGTTGAGCTCCCCATGATTACTGTTAAGTTCCTCATGGGCTTTTTGAAGACAACTAAGTTTGTTTGCTAAATTGGACTCTCTAATCCCAGACTCAAGTGTTTCACGGTTATAGACTATGGTCAAATCCTCGAGAGAGTCTTTGTAAATTGCACTGTCGATTCTAAATTTCGTGACGAGAGTCCTCTCCGATTGGAGACATCTCTCTAATTCACAAATTTTAGACTCCAACATTGCCACAGTATCAGTTATATTTGGGATAGAGGATACCTCAGACGGATCTATATCCTGATAAGTGCTTGGTCCAACGGCTTCCGATCCTTCGAAGTCAGCCATCAAGCAGAGACCCTTCACCAAATGATCCTCCTCGTCTGAACTCTCCTCTTCACAAACCCAGTTCTCTTCGTCGACCAGCAAGGCAACCCCTTTTTCTTTCTTCCTCATCAGTGAGGCCTTCCTCTCAAAGTACGCGGCATCCTTGTACTTGACGGAGCAATCTCGAGCGTAGTGTCCCAACTTACCACACTTGTAACAAGTGGTAGTGGGACTTGCAGTTTGTTGCGGAGCGGGGTTCTGGGTTATGGGACCCTGAGGATGATTTGACCGTTGAATTCCTTGGTCAGCTTGAGTCTGTTGATCATCCCTCTGAACTTGTCTGGAACTGTTTCCCTTGGAATCGCCTCCGTTGTAGTTGCTTTTCCCGTGATCCATTCTCTCATCTTGCCTTCGATCACCTCTATTCTGCTCATACCCATAGCCTGGTCCTTGTTCTAGCCTTCCACTCTCATGTCTTCCTCCATACCCGATCTCATATCCCTGACGATCGATATACCCAGATTCAGGAGTATATTGCCTCATGCTGTTTCGGTAGTTGATGTCTGAGACTTGACCTCTCCACTCTCCTTGACTCTCTTGGCCTCCTTGATAGTCAAGGTACGTGTTGTCTCTTCTGGGCTGATCTCTGAACCTCCCTTGGTTGTTCCGATAACCTCCTTGATCGTATGCCTGGATACCTCCTTGCTGATAGCTTCCTCTCCCTTGATTTCCGTACTGACCTCTCTCCGGCTGGTAATGACCTCCTCTACCTTGCCCCATCCTTCCTCCACTGGGAAATCCGGACCCTCGTGATCGGTTGTATCCACGATTTGCGTTCAGTCGTTGTACACTGTGTGAGATGAGGGCAAGGGACTCATTCACATGGAAGAGTTCTTCATCTGAGATGGAAATAATCACCGGTTCATCAGGATGTTGTACGCTTGTTCCATAGTTTGGGTTGAACTCTTGACTGTATTCTTCTGGATAGTACTGGGTGTTAGGAATTATGTGCAGAGTTGACAAACCAAGTGATTATACAATCCAATGTTACAAGACACTTGAGGGTCACACCTGTGAGAACCTATAAGTCGAACAAGTTAGTTGAAATCCCGAAATGGAGAGTTAGGATTTATAATAGTGTATTATAAATCTATTGGGTAATTTCAGTCAGAATTACCAAAGTTGGAGGGTTATTAATTAATTAGGATATTATATATTTATTAAGATAAATAAATATATAATAGTTAATTAATAAAGTTTTTATATATTAGATAAATATATAAATCGTAATTATCGTATGCAAATTCTTTTCCAGCTAATTAAATAAGGAAAGGATTTGAGATAATTATTATAAGGAAACTGGATTCCTTACAAACTGTATTTTCCTCCATATAAATAAAGCCTATGGGTTAAGGAAAAACATTAAGCTTTTTCAGTTGAAAAATCAGTTTTCTGTCCCCTCCTCCTCTCTCCCAAAACCGGCGCACACACACCCCCTTCCTTCGGGTCGTTTTTGTTGTTCGGGTTTCACGGTTCTGCTAGAGGAACGTTCGTTGGTTGATTACGGGTGGACTAATTCTCAAGCATCCAGGTAAATTAATCTAACCTAATCCTTTAGGTTTAGAGCTACAAACGATTAAGATCATTAGGCTTTAATGGGTTTTTAGCTTTTATCGCTTCCGCATGATCAGATCAGAAACAGCGTGTTTCTGATCACGTGGGTTTTAACAGTTTGTATTAAACCTACGAGATATATCAAACCAGCGAGGTTTTGATAGATCTGAGATAATCCTCGAGTCAGTTTGATCCAAGGATATCCACAAAAAAAACCCAACAGTGGTATCAGAGCCATTGTTAGAATCGTTTCAGTTTATCAATTTATCTGTTTATGTGATCCGTTAAATTTATTCTTGTTTCTTGCGTATCAAGTTTTAAAAATCTGAATTTTATTAGGTTTAATATATTTACATAAAAATTCGATTTTTATTTTTTTATCGTACGAAAAACCGAATCCGGACCAACCGCGTAAAACCACCAAGGCCACATCACCAGATTGGTGATGGCCGTAGGCCGGACCGAATCATGGCTGCACCACCGATCGTGGTGGCGGCTGTGATTGGTCGCGGTGGCGGTATTAGATGTAACCATCGCCGGATAAACCAAGCGCCGGCCACACCACAGCGAGTGGTGGTGGCAGCGGCGGCGGCTGTTACTTCCAGCCACCAGACCGTACCACAGTACGGTGGTCATAGCGGTGGCTGATGGTGGCGTTGGCTGTTTAGGACAACCACCAGACCGCACCCCAGATCGGCGGTCGCGGTGGTGTAGTGGTGGCCGTGGGTGAAACACCACCAAATTGGTGGATGGCGGTGGTCTGTTAATCGCCGGCCAGTGACGATGGTGGCGTCGTTTACGCTGCTATCGTCGCCGGCCAGTGGCGATGGCAACGGTGGTCGAACGGTGGCGTGTGGTGGAAGGCGGCGGCTGATTGAACCATCGCTAGCCAAAAACCACCGTGATGGTGGTAACCGATGGCGTTGTAAGACGGTATCTGCGACGGTGGTGGTTCTCGGCCAAAAACACCATCGCCGGCCAAACCGCAGCTAGCGGTGGCGGCGGACGCCCAGCACCACCACCAGATTGGTGGTGGCAGACGGCAATAGGTGATGGTGTTGCTATCATCGCCGTCGTCTCCGGCTAATGATGGTGATGATTGGCGACGGTAGCGACGAAAGGCGGCGGTGGCAACTGGTTGTCGTTGCCGCTACGGACCGAAGCTTGAAAGCGGAGGTAGTGCTGACGCGTCGTCGCCGGAGTAACGATAGACGTTCAATTGCAAAACGTCGATCATCGCCTGTGGGTGGTGATCGGTGGCGATAATTACACACCGGTGGCCGGACCACACACAACCACCGAGGGCAAACCACCCGTTTGGTGGTAACCGACGTTCTTTTTATTGAACGGATTGGTATTGGTTGTTTTTCGAAAACCCGAAACGAAAAGATGGGATTAGTTTTTCTCGATCCTCGATAAGTTTTTTCGAGCAAATCACGAAACCCTAATGGACCCAAGATTACCAGTTTGGTAATGGGCCTATAAGCCCAAGGCCCAGTTCTTTGGACCAAGTTATGGCCCAAAAAGAGCTCGTTTGGTTTTTAAGACATTTTATCCAAAATAAGTTTACTTAGGATTTTTTTTTTATCAAGTAAATTTTGGTTTTTCCAATTTAATAAACTTTTATAGAATCAGTTTTTAAGTAAATTCAAAACACTAAGATCAGTATTAAAAGGTTGGATCGTTAAAACCAGTTTAATATTTTTGGGTAAAAGGATTAAATGGTTTTTGTTTTTAAGATTTATCATAAATCTCAGTTTTAAGTTAAAAACCATTCTTCAGTCTAAAGTTTTTCTTTTAAGATTCATAAAACAGTTTGTTTTTTCGAATCAGTTATAAAACCGAGTTTTGCGACATTTGAAAACAAGATAATTTTAACGGATCCAGGTTTATTTTTCTCGTAATTATAATATTACTTTTGTTGCATATGTACACATAATTGCGTGATTGCTTGAGAATTATATATGAATTTCAGTTTGATTTTACATATATATATATATATACGTTATAGTATTTGCCAACTTAGACCCTTGACATATTCATGGGGAGGCCTGCGTGCCGTTTACAACCCCTTATGTAATAATGACCCTAGGATAGTTTTTTTTTCTTTTGGGATGACAAGGCCAGTGGGAGCTATTCTTCATCTTTCCGGTATACTGACAAGCATGGCGAAGCCAGTGGGAGCTACGCGAAGTTTTGAAGTTGTAGAAAAACTAGGTCATTATTGGTCCCTAGGAACAAAATTGGCAAATCCTATAATTATCTGTTGCGTAGTTGTTATTATCTGTGTGCATGATTAACTACGTAGTTGGTGCTAATAACTGTTAGTTTATTAGATATGTTTTAAAAGTTTTTTTTAAACAAGAAGAAAAATAGGTTTTATTAACTTTTCAATCGAAAACCTTTAAAGTGAAGCACTTTAATAAAACCTAATGTATTGTTATAAAAGGAGCAAAATTGACAGAACAGTTAGCTTTTGTCAGTTGGAAAGGGTTATTGAAACAGGTAGTTTCAATTAACCAGTACACTTTAAATCAGTTGATTTCAATTAGCCGATATTTTAAACAGTTAGTTTAAAATAACATGAATATTTAAAACAGTTAGTTTAGAATATTAATTGCTCTTTATAACAACGTATAGATGATTGTTTTATAAAAGGGCAAAGTTGACAAAAACAGTTAGTTTTAATCAACTAGGTATGCTATTAAAACAGCTAGTTTTAATAAGCAAGTGATTTTAGAACAGTTAGTTTTAAAATTACATGTATGTTTCAAACAGTTAGTTTAAAACATAAGTAGCCTTTATAAACAATCAGTTTTTTTTCAAAATCCTGGAAATAAAGTTTTTCAAAACCCCGAAAATCATAGATCAGTAGTGCAACCCATCTAGGGGCACCTTCGGCGTAAAGTACATAGGCGTTGTAAGTGATCACACATTCGACGTCTGTGTTCAAACTGAAGCTGAAGGGGTTACATGACTCTGCGAATTATCTCCGGGTGGTACCGGCCAGAGTATAGTAATCAGGTCCCCAAAATGGTGAGATCTGTTTTGGTTCTATAATGTTCACCGGGTGGTACCGGGCCAAAAAGCACTAAGAGGGACTAAAACATGCACAGGTAGTTGCCATGGTCCCGAAAAGATCTAGGAGTCATGTCAGTTAGATATGATTGGTAAAAGTCCTTACCTACCGAAATAAATACGGTTCTGGTGGAGCAAGAACATTACGCACATCAGGACGTATGAAATAAGGATCCTAGTCCAATAAATTGATCATTTAAGGGTTTATTGATATTTTATTGGAAATTAGTCTATTTACAGTTGCTAAGACCAAAAATTTTATTTTGTGTAGATGGCAAGCACTGTTACCAGCACTAACAATCTTTCCCTCCGCTCTATCCTAGAGAAGGATAAGTTGACCGGCTCTAACTTTCTTGACTGGGAGCGCAATCTGATGATTGTACTCAGACATGAAAGAAAGTGGTATGTGCTTGAAGAGCCACTTGGGGAGGCACCTCCGGCAAACGCTCCGGCTGCTGCCAGAAATGCCCACAAGAAGCACTCAGATGATCTCCTTGATGTTGCCTGTCTGATGTTAGCAACTATGAGCCCAGATCTGCAAGCAGGGCTCATAAATACAAATGCTTACGACATGATCCGCCAGCTGAGGGACATGTTTCAGACCCAGGCTCGTACAGAGCGCTACGATGCCACCAAAGCATTCAATGAGTGCAAGATGGTAAAAGGAACATCAGTAAGTGACCATGTCATGAAAATGAAACGGCACTTAGATCATCTGGAGAGGCTGGGTCATCCCGTTCCGTTGCAGCTAGCAACTGACACCATACTTAATTCACTGTCAGAAGACTACAGGCCCTTTGTAGTCAACTACAACATGAACAACATGGAGAAAACAATAGCAGAATTGCACTCCATGCTTAAGACAGCTGAATTAAATATGGGGAACAAGAACAAGACAAAGGATGTCTTGATGGTAAAAGACGGAGGGGTTAAAAAGAAGAATGGGCATGCTAGCACCAGCAAGGGAAAAGGACCAGTTCAGGCCTTCCAGAGTGCACCCAAGAAAGGCAAGGGCAAGGGCAAGGGCAAGAAGGTTAAGCCAAACAAAGCTAGGACCGAGAATCGCTGCTTCATATGCAATGAGATCGGTCATTGGAGGCAAAACTGCCCTAAGCGTCATGAAGCAGGTATGTAAACCTCAGAAAATTTATGATTGCTTTTGTCACTTCTTACTTGTTAGCTTACAAGTATACTGATACCTAGAGCAAATGATCAGAAATGAAGTGAAGTGCCCAGGAGTTGCCGAGGATCTTAAGTACTAGATGATTTAAAGTCAAGACATTTTTGAATTTATAGTTTTAAAACAGTTATTTTGGGGGTTTATGTTTTAAAATGTTTGGATAATTATATTTTATAATTCAATGGTTTTAATTTTCAAAAGTTATTGTCTTGACAATTGAAATATCTGATTGTGCTTAGTGTTTGTATGATCCTAGTTATTGATGCCTGTTATAATTACTTTAATGAAATTGAAGTAATTTGTATAAAAACTATCAAAACACACGAGATTCTATAGAAATGTGTTTTGAGAATAAAACATTTATGAATAACAGTTTTGTGATCTGAAAATAGAGAATTTAAGATATTAACACAGATAGTGTTAATAACAGCATTTATAAAACTAGAAAGACTCTGGAATTAGGATTTGAACAAATCCAGATAAGTTTTATAAAAGGAAATTCTCAGTATTAACTAATCGAGTTTGATCAAGTTTTATTCAAATGTTTTAAAAAGGGGAATTTAGGATATTAACTCAGATAGCGTTAATAACAGTATTTATGAAACTAGAAAGATTCCAAGGTTTGGAATTAGGATTTGACCGAATCCAGTTAAGTTTCATAAAAGGGAAAATTCTCATAGTTCATTACTTGAAATTAGGATTGACTAAATCAAAGTTTTGACTAAGTCAATAGTAAATTTTGAGTAATAGTTAGTTTTTATGCAAGTAAGTGGGAGCCCAATTTATTCTCTATCTAGTCTGAGATAAAAGAATAAAAGATATAATTATTGATATATCTCGGAATTCATAAATCCAGGTAGGATAAGAATTCATAAGATATAATTTACCCTTTTTAGTTAAAAGGATAAAAGTTTCAAGACCCATGAAACAAAGGTCGTAACTGACTTAAATCAATAATTATAGTGTTGGATTAAAACATATAGCATTCCAGTAGATTTGCCAGGATTGCAAATGGAATCTGATTTCAGGTAGAAATCATTCATCTACACAGCAACTAAGGAAAGTTGCAGTTTTACATATTCACGAACTGGAAGTTAGTCCAGGTCTCCGAGTTCAAGGAATATGATAAAAGTCTAATTATTGTTATAAGAAGTGTTTGCAAAACAATAATTAGCAGATGCAAGTAAGCAGACTTGTGTTTTTGGTTATCACTTTGATTAAAATGGTAAACTTTAGTCAAAGGGTTTAAAATTGAAGGTAGGTGATACTTCATTTTAGATCAGTATTTAACAAATGTTAAATAGACACTATGAAAGTTATTAAAGAAAAGACGTTCAATCTTGTTATTATTACAGCGTGTAACATGGACTATACAAGATTGATTTCTTTATCACTTTCACATTTTTGCATGTTTTTAGTTAATCCAGGAATGAAACTAGTTTCCAGTTTTCATTCAAAATCTGTCCGTGACAACTTATCAATGTGGGAACATGATAAGGCGTTAAAGTCATTGTGAACTTTTAGGTAGTTATGATCAATAACAGCTACAAGTGTTGTAGACTAAAAGTTGCACAGATATTTGATAGAGTAGCAAATATCGGACGTGATCCGCGGTTGAGATTACTTCTTGGAATAAAGTCATAAGTGAATCTCACAGTGGTTGTCCCTATCACCTGAGGTATCTGATTTGATATCATGAGGACTACTGGATTCTTAGTGCACTCAACCGCTACGCCGTAACAGGGTGGCTATAAAGGGTGTAACTAGATTCAGCGGAAGCCGTGGTGTTAAAGGCAGATATGCAAGATGGGATTTGCACCTCTTCTCAGAAGAGAGATATTTCTGGGCCCATCTTGACTGACTAAGTATACTGATGAAGTGCATGGCCATGCCCAAACGAACTGATTAGTTCTTTGTCGTTTACCTATCAGTGAAAGTCAGATAATCAAGAGAACAGAATCTTGAGTATTTAGAGTTGACACTTTCCAAGCTCATACTCACAGATGAAATATCGTGATGCAAAGGGAAAAGCCAAGATATACCCAATCAATGAATAGTAGTTTCATAGATAACCAATTCCTCACGGAATATTTATATCACCAAATCTGGGTATAAGAGTTCTTGTAACCTGGTCAGCCTAAGTGCCTGTCTAGGGGCCTCCTTAGGTCAGTGTAATCAAAGGTGGTATTGCCAACTTGCACAAGTGGGAGTCTGTTAGGAATTATGTGCAGAGTTGACAAACCAAGTGATTATACAATCCAATGTTACAAGACACTTGAGGGTCACACCTGTGAGAACCTATAAGTCGAACAAGTTAGTTGAAATCCCGAAATGGAGAGTTAGGATTTATAATAGTGTATTATAAATCTATTGGGTAATTTCAGTCAGAATTACCAAAGTTGGAGGGTTATTAATTAATTAGGATATTATATATTTATTAAGATAAATAAATATATAATAGTTAATTAATAAAGTTTTTATATATTAGATAAATATATAAATCGTAATTATCGTATGCAAATTCTTTTCCAGCTAATTAAATAAGGAAAGGATTTGAGATAATTATTATAAGGAAACTGGATTCCTTACAAACTGTATTTTCCTCCATATAAATAAAGCCTATGGGTTAAGGAAAAACATTAAGCTTTTTCAGTTGAAAAATCAGTTTTCTGTCCCCTCCTCCTCTCTCCCAAAACCGGCGCACACACACCCCCTTCCTTCGGGTCGTTTTTGTTGTTCGGGTTTCACGGTTCTGCTAGAGGAACGTTCGTTGGTTGATTACGGGTGGACTAATTCTCAAGCATCCAGGTAAATTAATCTAACCTAATCCTTTAGGTTTAGAGCTACAAACGATTAAGATCATTAGGCTTTAATGGGTTTTTAGCTTTTATCGCTTCCGCATGATCAGATCAGAAACAGCGTGTTTCTGATCACGTGGGTTTTAACAGTTTGTATTAAACCTACGAGATATATCAAACCAGCGAGGTTTTGATAGATCTGAGATAATCCTCGAGTCAGTTTGATCCAAGGATATCCACAAAAAAAACCCAACACTGGGGAGAGACATTGTTGTATGGCATTGGTTGGACAGGTGCAGTGTTTGGTCCTCCGAAGGGCACGACCGACAATGCCAGAGGATCGACTGCTTTCTTGGTGCGTCCACCGGTGATGAATTCTTCGTGTTGAACCATCATGCTGTATAAGTCGTGCAGACCCATGGCTCCCAGATTCCGGCTTAACTGAATGTTGATAGCCATATTTTGCCATTCCTGAGTGAGATTCTTCAAGAATTTAACGTTCACTTCGTACTTTGATTTCTCAACCCCGAGCCGTCTCAAGTCGTTGACGAAGGCATTCAGTCTTTGATAAGACTCAGTGAGGGATTCGTTTTCCCTGGCCTTGAAGCCTTCGTAGGCATTGAGCGCGCTCTCCTTCTGACTCTCCACAGCAGTGTCACCTCCCTGCATCTGTTGCTCGATTTCCAACCAAACGTCTCCTGCGTTGGTCAGACTGTCCACTCTTGCATACATGTCGTTTGGGAGTGCCATGATTAATAGGGTAAGTGCACGCTTGTCGACAAGATGTCGGGCTCTCTGTTCTGGGTTGAACATCTCAACAGGCTTCTCGACCACGTATGCCGGAAGTTCGGGACAAGTATCTGTTTTAGGGACTGCGGCAACGGTGACGGTCGGTCGGATAGGCCCTTCTCGGATGGACTTCATCAGGTTTTCATCCAGCAGATCTAGAAAGTGGATCATTCTGCGTCTCCATTGTTGGTACTCGCCCATCACCAGGACGGGAGGACGAGTCTCGGATCCGATTCCGAGGATTTCCTTCGACATTTCTCTCTAATAGATAAGACCTCCTTAAATGACTCACTTGGCTTTAAAAAGAAAAAGGTTTTTAAAAAAACAGATATTTTGAGCGCCTCGGGACACAGATAGCGTTGAGATTTAAAAGGTTTTGAAAAGCAGCTATGTGTCGGATTCGGGGAACAATTTTGCAAGAGTTCCGGCTCGAAGAGGCGAAATCCGATCTGGAAACTGAAGTTTTCCGAATCGGATTTGGCTCAAAATGCTGGGTGCGGAAAAGACTCTTTTCCGATTCGGAAAATGCTGTTTTCCGATTCGGAAAAGGTGGAGTTCGGAAAATGCACACACGACTCGGAGAATGATATTTTCAGGAGCAAAACCCCAAATCAGAGGCCTGTTTTCCGATTCGGAAAATGATATTTCCGATTCGGAAAAGAGGAGTTTTCCGATTCGGAGTATAGTACAATTTCCGAGTCGGAAAATTTGAACTGAAATTTCAGCTCTCGTTTTCCGATTCGGAAAACCTGCACAGGAACTCCGAAAAAATCACTCAAAAACACCAAAAATCACTTAAAAGATAAGTGATAAGACCCCCAATTTGTAGGAAAAACACTAGAAAACAGTGGGGAATCACTTATCACTTATAAAACCCTTTTTAAAACAACTTTTTGGATTAAAAACCCAAAAAGTTTGTAAAAACCCAAAACTTAAAAACCTTTAAAAATCTTTGAAAAACAACACTAATGCCAAGGAATCAACAAGGTATGGCTCTGATACCAATTGTTGTCCCACAAATTCAATAAAACCAAGAGAAAAGGATGGAAATCACAATCAAGATGATGATATAAAGCTTCAAAGCAACAATGGAGAAAAATGCCCAAAATGGTAAAGTGTATCCAACATTAAAACCCTAATCATCCTTTACCTTTTATAGGTAAGAGGAAGTTACACAAAATGTCAATAAAGGCCCCCGAGGTTCCAAACCTCAAACAGGGGCACTAACAAAGTTAAGTGTTTACAAATAAAGGAAACTGAACTAGAAAGCTAGTTAAAGATAGTGTTTTTCTGATTCTTCACAACACAAGAGGCCCTACACGGGACCTACCTAATTTTTGTATTTTTGTTAGAAGTTATATAGAAAAAAAATTGGAACCTACCTAATTTTTTTTAGGGGAACTACCTTAAAATTTTCTTAAACAGTATAAAGCAAATGAAACCAATGGTGGTGTGGTGGATAACAACCCTTGTTGTGTATGGTAGGTCATAGGTTTGAATTTCCTAATTTCCCAAAAGTTGTTATTTTTTAAAATTTAATTTTTGTTTAGACCCAATAATTTCAAGTCTGACCCACATATCCAAAAAAATAAATGACAGCCTAATCTCTTGATCGACTTCAACCAAAAAACACATGGCTGAATATTCATCAATTTCAACTTCAACCAATCGACCTTCAGTCTCCAATTTGAACTAATCGAGCAATTATATTTCGCAATAATCTTTCCGAATGCTTTTCTTCTCTTGAAACTTGCCTTGATCTTACTCATTGCAACATCAAGTGTGGAACGTGCATTTTTAACAATGAAGTTGATAAAGACGACTACTCACAACAAAATGGGTGATCAATTTTTGAGTGATTATTTAGCTTTGTATATTGAGAAAGTTATTTTAGAAGGTATTAGTAAGATACGGTTATTGTTGGATGCAAAATCGGATTGTATCCGAGATCACAAGTTGGTGCTTAAAGTGAAGAAAAAGGCAAAGTCAAAGTGGGCAACAAAGTCAAAGTTTACTTTTATTGTTTTAGTCCTTTGTAATAGTTTTCCTTTGTTAGGGTAGATTTTGTAAATGTTCTATAGTGTAAGGGTTGTTAGTGTTGGGGTATAAATACCCATAGTGAGTTCATTGTAAGTATGACATGCATGTACGTATTGAATTGTGAAAGAGAGTGAAGAGAGAGTTAGTTGTTCTTAAGTGTGTGTTCTTGGTGTATTGAGTGTGTGTAATCATTTCATCCAAGAATCAATGACATATGGCTTCTGAATTCATTCTCTAGTTGTTGCATGTTGATTAGAACTTGAATCTGGAACAACAAGTGGTATCAGAGCTGGAAATTCGTTGAAATTGGTATGATTTCTTGAGCTTTTTGTGTTTATTTTCGAAAATGGAGTTTTGAGGTTTGATGTTCTTCATTTGATCATGATTTGGATATGAATTTGATTGTTTGTGGTTAAAATGATGTTTTTACTGTGTTAGGAAGTGATTTAGAGTTAAAATTTGGTGATTTGAGCAGTAATTTTTGAGTTTTTTTACCTTCTGCTCGGTTTTTCCTCGTTTTTTCCGAATTGTGTTCATATATTCCGAATCGGAATATTCATAAATTCCGAATCGGAATATACAAATTTTCCGAATCGGAATTTTGAAGTTTTCCGAATCGGAAAATTTTTGGATTCGGAAATCTTGTTCGAAGGTAGTTTTACTCGTTTTCCGACTTGGTATTAATCAAACTCCGATTCGGAAAACCTCATTTTCCGATTCGGATTTTGACCAAATACCAACTCGAAATTTTTCTCGGAACTCTATCAAGTTTATTTTTCCGATTCGGAAAACCACAATTTCCGATTCGGAAAATTGAAAAATCCGAATCGGAATAAGTTGTTTTCCGAATCGGATTAGTTAAGCAAAAAAAAAATCGGAATAAGTTGTTTTCCGAGTCTGGAAGCATTTTTCGGGCGTTTTTTCACGTAAACTTTTTTAGACTTCTTATCTGATTCTACGGTGAAAAACTTCAGTCATTTTTAAGGTCATTTTTTTCCCGAAAAATGCCTGTTTTTCCGAGATTTTGGTGATTTCCGAGAGGTTGTATTTTTGGACTAAGATTTCAATTTCGCGGTCAAAATCAACTTTCAAATTTTTGAAAAATATTTTTTCTCGGGATTTCACTATTCACCGGTTGACTTTACGGTTGACTTTTTGACTTTTGTCACTAACCTTTTCCTTGATCAAAAGAAGTGTTCAGATTAGTTATAGATCATCAGATTTGCATACCTCAAGAAGTTCAGAAGAAATCTACCAGTTTCAGTGAATTTTCGATCGTGTTCAAGTTCTACAAAGATGTCTAGAGATCTATTGAGCATGGGTTCAAAGTCGAAGCCTCCGGTTCTTCAGATTGGTGAATATCCGTAATGGCGTGTAAGGATGATTCAATTCCTCAACAACATCGATAAGACACTCATGGTGAGCATCCAAGAAGGTCCGATTAAGCCATTCATTGACATTCCTGGTACTCCTGAGACTGCTACTACTCCCGCAATTGAACCAAGAAGAGTGTATAAACTCTTTCGGCATTACAATGAGGTTGAAAAGATTAGAGCTGAACTTGATGAAAAAGCTCTTACTTTACTCACGATGGCGATTCCGAACGATTTGTTTAATCGTGTTGATAGTAGAAATACTGCGAAAGAGTTGTGGGATGAGTTGGAAAAACAGTTTCAAGGAACGGAAAGATCAATCCAAGCTAAGCTAAACCAAGCAATCGGAGCTTATGAAGGGTTTAAAGCTTTAAAGGGAGAAACACTTGCTGATTCTTACAGTCGGTTCAACATCATTCTAAATGATTTGAGGAGAAATGGGATGCAAAAGTCTACTTCTGAGATAAACTTCAAGTTTCTAAAGAATCTCAATCCGGAATGGGATCATTACTCGGTTAATCTTCAAATGAACAAGAATTTGGCGGAAGAAGACTTGCATGACTTGTATTCCATTCTTAGTCAACATGAAATGAAAGTCAAAGATATTGTAACAAAGCAGAAGAGTATTTCTGATTCTCTGGCTCTGTTGACTGAAAAGAAGAAGAGTGTGCTCCCCAGTGCTAGTTCGAAGAAGAAAAGTCATTCAAAGGCTTTAGTCACCGAGTTGTCTGATTCTGATTCAGAAACCCTTGAAGATGAAAGTTCTGAATCCGATGTTGATTTGAAGTGAGTTGCCGATAAGCTTACTCTTTTGTCTAGTTCTATTCACAAACGCTATGGGAAGAAGAAGTTCTATTCGAAACCCAAGTTTGATAACTACAAAAGAGACAAGTACAAGCCAAAGGAATATGAGAAAAGACCGGAGAGGAAGAGTTATGATAAAGACAAGACAGATGAGAAAGGCAATGTATGTTTTAATTGTGGCAAACCAGGCCATTTTGTCAAAGATTGTAGAGCACCGAAAGTTAGGGATTTTGACTACTATACTAAGAAGGCTCAACTTGCTAAACGCAAGAGTGAAGGTAAAGTTTTGATGGCGGAAGAGGAATGTTGGTATGATGATACTTCTGATGATGAGGATTCTGCTCATTTCACACAAGTTCACTACAATCTCATGGCAAGTGTGGAAGAAACCATCAACCTTCACAAAGAGACCGAGGCATCAAATGAGGTAAGTCAAACTCCTTCTGACTCGGATATGTCTGATAATGATGAATGCTCTTTAGAAGAACAGTTTTTAATTTTAAAAACTGAATTTGATGACTTGAAGGAAAAGATTAAGTTCGAAAGAGCTCGAGTCATTGAATTCAGTAATGAATGTGAGTTATATAAATCTTTAGCTGATGATCGTGAGCTTGAAAAGGCTGAGATTAGGAAAGAGAAAGCCAAACTAGAATCTCAAATTTCTGAGATGAAGAGTGCTTTAGTAAATTTGGAGTCTGAAAAAGCTGAATATATGATCAAATATGAAGTTTGTTTTCAAGATAGATCTGAGGCTTATGCCAAATAAACATTGGAGGATCTTAATATCAAAAGAGGTCAGACTCAACAGACGCTTAAGCTTTTGACAAATAATCTAAAGATACTAGATTTTACAATCCGAAAATGGGGTTAGGTTTACCTGAAGTTGATGTTTTAAAGAAAGCCCCTAAAGGTCTTTATCAGTTTGATAACTTAAGTTTTCCAAAATTAAATGAGACCTTTGTAAAATCTGGTAGTTCATTATCTGATTCTTCGGATAAAGGTAAAGAAAAAGTTGTTGATGACTCAAGTGATAGTTTTTCAGATTCAAAGCCAAAGAGAAAGAATAACTTTGATTTCACATGTGATTTTCAATATGATGATTTAAATCAAAGTTATCAAACAAGAAAACCCGAGTTTTCTCATACTCAGTGTGTTTCTTTGTATTCCAAGATGTAAAGTCTTTTCAACTGAATCTGAAAAGCTTAGTAAAGATATTGAAAATGAGTCAATGACTACTGAATCTATCTCCTAAATCTGAAGATAAGACAAGTGAACTTGAAAAAGAAATGGATTGTGAAAATCTTTCTGAGTTTATTCAAGTTAATAATCTTTCAGAAAATAAAAGCGTTTCTGATTATTAGTCTGATTCTGATTCTGATGAGACCAAACCATGTTTTGATTCTGATAATGATGATGATCTAAAAAGGGTTTTGAAGAAGAAAAGATAAATTTTATTTCAAACCCCATGTTTGAGTCTCAAGAAACTCCACCTTGTTTTGATCAAAGTATAAGCCTGAAGTACTATTTAATTACATATGCTGTTATTGACAAAGATGGTATCTTGTGTACAAAAGTTTTAGATAGTATGGTTGAAGGAGATATCCTTAAATCAGAACTCAAACTACCAGATGTGGAATTTGGTGCTGTTTTTGAAAAACCAAAGTCGAGTACACAAGATAAACCAAATGTTGTAAATGTTTCAAGTGATAGTGGAATTTCCAAAGATGAGAAATCCTCATGTACTTTGTCAAAGTCTGAAACTTGTTCAATTAATTTTGATGCAAGTACTTTTGAGGTAGGAAGTACTTCTGTGCTACACTTGAAACATCTTCAAAAGATTCATCTGATGTATGTTCAGTTCCTAAGACACCTATTAACTCAAGTTTCTTCTGATTCTACAGATTTAAAAAGTTTTAAACGACATGGCCTAGGGTGGAAGAAGAAAGATTCAAAGAAGAAAAAGCATTTTGCTACAAATGAGAGTTTTGTTAAAAAGTCATCTTTGACGATGCAAATAAATGTAATCTGAATGTTAGATTCAATAAGTGTCAAAACTCTTTTGAGTCTGCCTTGATGTTTTTTGCTATGCAACGTTTACATTGTACTCATTGTGGTGATAATTCTTTTTCTTTGAACTCTAGGGATGTTAAAAAGAAGAGATCTAGTGGTGTTTCTCATGATAAATCTCGTGCTTACTCGTTTGATCATCGTGCTAAAGTGTTTAGTGCTAAAAAGAAAAATCTTTCAAAAGCAAAATGATAAATCAGTATGATGTGAAATTTGTGTGCAAATGGATTCCTAAAGATTTATTGAATGCACAAATTTCAAAGTCTGGTATAAACTGTAAGATTTTAGGTTCATCTTCTGATTTGTTAAAGATGTATGAGACAAACAAGAAAGGACCCATTTGGATATGGGTTCCCAAGATGAACTAACATGTTTCTACAGGCCAGGCATATGTGGTATGTCGATTCCGGTTGTTCAAGACATATGACTGGCTACAAGGAGTTGTTGCACAATTATGTGGAACGACCAAGAGGAACAGTTAGTTTTGGGAATAAGACGACTGGGGTCATCAAAGGTTACGCATTCTTACAAATGGTAAGGTATCCATAAAAAAGGTACTTTATGTTGAGGGGTTAAGTCATAATCTTTTTAGTGCAAGTCAGTTTTGTGATGGTTATAACATTGTTCTATTTTCCATCATTAACTGTCTTATCATTAATAGTGATGGTGTTGAGATTTTTGAAGGGAGAAGGTTTTACAATCTCTATGTGGTTGACTTTCCGGTGATAGATTCGTCGAAACCGTTTGTTTGTTTTCAAAGGCAACAAAAGGCGAAAGTTGGCTATGGCATAGAAGATTTTCTCATCAAAATTTCTCAGATATTAGCAAACTAGCTAATGGTGGATTGGTGAAAGGTCTTCCAAAGTTGACATTTGATAGAGATTCTTTATGTCCGGCTTGTCAAATGGGAAAGATGAAGAGAAGTTCTCACAAGTCAAAGACAGAATCTTCGTGTCAATCACCACTCGAAATGCTCCACATGGACTTATGCGGACCGATGAGAATTCAATCAATTAGTGGAAAGAAGTACATTCTAGTTATGGTTGATGAATACTCACGGTATACGTGGCTAGAATTTCTGAGAATGAAATCTGAAGCTCCCGAGTTGATCATAAAGTTTATCAAGAGGATCCAAGTTCTTTTGCAACTTCCAGTTCGAAAGATTAGGAGTGATAATGCACTGAATTTAAAAATGCTACTTTAGATGCTTATCTAACATCTGTTGGTATTTCTCATAATTTTTCAGGTGCTTATACTCCACAACAAAATGGAGTTGTAGAAAGACGAAACCGAACCTTAGTGGAAGCGGCACGAACGATGTAGCTTACTCCGGATTACCTCTTACCTTTTGGGCCGAAGTTGTTTCAACGGCTTGTTTTACACAAAATCGAACCATCATCAATAAGCGCTTCAAGAAAACTCCTTATCATATAATCAACCGTCGAGTTCCTAATGTCAAATTTTTTCATGTTTTTGGTTGTAGGTGTTACATTCTTAACAACCGTGACAATCTTGGTAAGTTTGACAAGAAAGCCGACGAGGGATACTTTCTTGGTTATTCGCTAACGTCAAAGACTTTCCGCGTCTACAACAAAAGAACCAAGATGGTTATGGAAACCGTTTATGTGAACCTTTGATGAAACCGTGTCAATGACTTTCTGAACATAGCAGTTCAGAACTCGGAATTCATAGTCAAGCTTCTACTACGACTTCTGATTCTATTACTGATCCAAATAGTTCAGAACTCGATTTATTGTTTATGGATGCTTTTCTGGATATTTGTGCAGATAATGAAGATCTCGTTCTTTCCAGAAATCCAAGAGTTGATATTCACGATGTCCCAGAACCTTCAAGGTGAATGATTCCGGACCATCGGAGAATATTTGTTCTACATCTAACTCTGATCAGGCTATACCAGGTTCCAAGTGTTGAGCAATCAGAGTTAACCCCCGATGATCAATCAGAGATTCCTGCAATCATTGATGAAAGTGATAGTCAAAACAATCTAGATGATCTTGCAATTCTTCCTGCTCAGTTGAAATGGACAAGAGCACATCCACTCTACAATGTAATTGGTGATGTCAATGATGGTGTTAAAACGCGATCTGCATTTGCAAATTACTGCCTATACAAAAGTTTCTTAAGCAAAATTGAACCAAAGAATGTCTCTCAAGCCTTAGACGATTCTGATTGGCTTTTAGTAATGCAAGAAGAGCTTCTACAATTCAAAAGAAACAAAGTGTATCGCTTGGTTCCGAGACCGCAAGATAAATCAATCATTAAAACCAAGTGGATCTTCAGAAATAAGAAAGATGAATCCGGATTGATTGTCAGAAACAAAGCGCGATTGGTTGCTAAAGGTTATTCTCAACAAGAAGGTATTGACTACGATGAGACTTTTGCACCGGTAGCGAGGATCGAGGCAATTCGAATCTTTCTGGCCTATGCAGCTCACAAGAACATCAAGGTATTTCAAATGGATGTCAAATCTGCGTTCTTGAATGGAGTCTTGCATGAAGAGGTCTATATAGAGCAACCTGAAGGGTTCGTTTGATCCAGATTTTCCCGATCATGTATGCATCTTGGACAAAGCTTGTATGGCTTAAAACAAGCTCCAAGAGCATGGTATGAAACTCTGACTAATCATCTCTTATCCAAAGGATTCAAACGAGGTACGATCGATACTACTCTTTTTCTGAAGAAAGAAGGTGATGACTTGCTTTTAGTTCAAATTTATGTTGATGACATTATTTTCGGTTCTACTAATCCAGAGTTGTGTACAAATTTTCTAAAATCATGGAGACCGAGTTTGAAATGAGCATGATGGGTGAATTGAATTTCTTTTAGGAATTCAAGTCAAACAAAACCCGGATGGCATCTTTATAAATCAGTCAAAATATATTAAAGATATGTTGAAAAAGTTTAACATGACTGATTGTTCTCCTATTAAAACACCAATGCCAACTGAAATCTTTTGGGTCCTGATTTAGCCGGTAAATCCGTTGATCAAAAGATTTACTGAAGCATGATTGGTTCTCTTTTGTACCTCACTGCGACTAGACCGGACATTATGTTCGCCACATGTTTTTGTGCTAGGTTTCAAGCTAATCCTAAAGAGTCACACCTTGCGGCAGTTAAAAGGATCTTACGGTATCTCAAAGGCCACCCGAGATTGGGCCTTTGGTATCCGAAAGATTCTAGTTTTGAGCTAATATCTTTTACAGATTCAGATTATGGTGGTTGTAAACTGGATAGGAAAAGCACTTCTGGATCTGTCAGTTTTTAGGTGATAAACTTGTTAGTTGGACTTCGAAAAAGCAAAATTGCATCTCACTTCTACGGCCGAAGCAGAATATGTGGCCGCCGCAAGTTGTTGTTCGCAAGTGCTTTGGATGAAGACACAACTCTAGACTATGGTTACAAGTTGAAGAGAGTCCTATCTACTGTGATTCGGAAAGCGCCATTGCGATAACGTCAAATCCGGTTCAGCATTCCAAGACCAAACACATCGACATCCGTATCATTTTATCAAAGATAATTGGAGAAAGGTAATATCGAAATGTTTTTTGTTCAAACAGATTACCAACTTGCTGACCTTTTCACTAAACCTTTAGATGAAAAGCGTTTTAACTTTTTGGTTAGCAAGCTTGGCATGCTTAGTCCAACTTAAATCTGTTTTGCATCTTAATTTAAGGGGGAGTTGCTTAATTATTCTGGATTGGATACTATCTGACTAACATCTAAGGATTCATTTTCAATGAATACCAATTTCTACTTTGTTTTGCAGATTATCCATTTGAGGGGGAGTTCTTAAAAGTGATATTCATTTTAGGGGGAGAGTTCAAATAAGCTTTAATGCTTACATATTTGAAAGATGAACAACTTTCAGGTATGAAAAACGTTTTTAAATGTTCAAACTCACTTCTCGATTCTCAAACGTTTTTTTTTCGAATTAGAAGTGTGATTTTCCATGTTTTCATATCATGATGAGTTGACGGATATTTTCTAACCGTGTGTTTCCAAAGATTAATACTTGCGTATTATCTTTTCATATACTTTTCAAGTATTCCTACACACCGGTTTAGCTTCTTTTGACTTAGTTATTACCACGTCTCTATATGCTCATATTATTCGGTGGTAATACGCTCGCTTGATATTTCCTCATTGTACTTAATTGTTTATTTGATCCGATACGTTCTTCATTGCTATATCTATATCTTGATCGTATAGATAACATTCATTCATTTTGTGTACACCAAAGCTTTTCAAGAACATATCTCACATCATATGATGAGTCAGTTTTCTCAAACAAGTTTATATCATTCATGTTCTTCATTTCATATACTTGTTTGAAGAAATTCTTATGCTTCTATATTGTCTATATATATTTGTTCGAGCACGTTTCATATTGGCTCATTGATTCACTCGATGAATCATTGTACTTTCATGTTTAGGAAACTTATTTCACGGGATGTGTGAGCTTAATAGAACTTCTATGGATTTCCAGAACTGGCAATCCTACCCAAGAAGTTATTCTTGAGAAATGAGTGAGGGGTCTCCATCAAAGAGTGGGGGAGATAACTCAGGTGGTCGAGTTATTCTCATAGTGATTGAGCGGAAAAATGTAATATGAGAGCTTGGTTAGATGTGAGGATGTTTAAAAGAATTGGAGGGTGTGAGAACAGAGTTAAAAGAAAGATACAACTCTGCACCAACCTTTTCTAAGCCGGGCAACCACATCATCTATTGGTTCACATTCTTTGGTGACCGATATTGAAATAAGGCAAAGCCCAATGCCGACTCTCGTTTTTACCCCACTAGCTACTCATTTCCTTCTTAACAAGGAGATGTTTCATTTCATCACGGGGACGCAACACATAATCTATCAGGTTTTCATTTGGAAAATCGATATTGAAACAGAAGGAAACTGCCCTGCCTTCGAACTTCATTTCTACACATCGAGTCGTGAAATGTTTTCACATTTTGAGCCTTATGAAAGCACTTGATGCTATTTTCTTTCATCACAAATACACACAAGGAATTTGTTTCTTTGTCGGAACGTTCATAGTGATACTTTTTGTATTTGCGATGATTGAACGGAAGCCCTGGGGAGTGATCATCACTAAAGCTCTTTATATAGTGCATTTGTTGTACTGAGTTGCTTTGTGCTTCTCACAGGCATTCCAACTGATTCATTAGTTGTTTCAGGATTTTCCCGATTAAATCTGAGTTTGAAAAGATTCGGATTACTTTATGGAATTGACGGTATTTCTTTGGAGTAATAAGGGGAATTCTGGAGTAACAAGGTGGAGATGGTTATGTGAGATGGTTTTTGATTTCCTTGGTGGTTTGTTCATATGTTTGTATCTTTACGAGATGAGTTATCTGATCATACATTTCTATAGTTTTGATGATTATTTCATATTTCATCAAACGGGGGAGATGGTTTAGAAATGTTTTTGAAGATACTTTGGGGAGATGGATACGAAATGTAAAGTCGAGAAATGATTCTTGAAGATACTTTGAGGAAGTCGAGAGATAATTACAAGATACTTCAAGATGATCAGAATATTCCAAGTATTGAAGTTTAAAGATTGTTTGAAGATTCTTCGTTTGTTAAAGCTTCGTGTTCAAAGTTAGTTAAAGCTTCATGAAGATTTGGATGATTCGTGAAGATTATTACGGAAGCTTATTGTTCAAGAAGGCTTATATTTGGTGTTCAAAGTGTTGATGCTTTCTTGAAGACGTTTGCCTAATTCTTTTTGTGATCTCGAATCCAAAGGGGGAGATTGTTGGATGCAAAATCGGATTGTATCCGAGATCACAAGTTGGTGCTTAAAGTGAAGAAAAAGGCAAAGTCAAAGTGGGCAACAAAGTCAAAGTTTACTTTTATTGTTTTAGTCCTTTGTAATAGTTTTCCTTTGTTAGGGTAGATTTTGTAAATGTTCTATAGTGTAAGGGTTGTTAGTGTTGGGGTATAAATACCCATAGTGAGTTCATTGTAAGTATGACATGCATGTACGTATTGAATTGTGAAAGAGAGTGAAGAGAGAGTTAGTTGTTCTTAAGTTTGTGTGTTCTTGGTGTATTGAGTGTGTGTAATCATTTCATCCAAGAATCAATGACATATGGCATCTCAATTCATTCTCTAGTTGTTGCATGTTGATTAGAACTTGAATCTGGAACAACAGTTATGCAAATATTTCAAGGTATAAGACCTTGTTGAGTACAATTTTAAGAACTTTATATCATTATTGGGTAATATTTGATTTTTAATTTTAATGATCCGACCCGACCCGACCCGATAAAAGTATAGTTGACACTTTTTTTTGCGGCTAAACTTAGTAGGAACCATGTGGATTTCTGTTCTAGATTCGCCACTGCAACTATTCATACTATGAAAACAAAAATAGTACATTATGAGAAAAAGAAGATTTTAGAGTGCATAGGTTTGGTGTATGGACCATCCAAACGACAACTACAAATAATTGTAAATTATTATATACTCATGATACGTGTTATTCATGGATATTGCATGGATTTATGTAAGCGTATACTGTCATGCCCAAAGAATACATTTGATTCTACTTGTAGAAATTCAAATTAAATCAAGGTGGCGTTTGATTCGTAGAATGGAATCTGTTGGAATTGGAATCTGTCAGAGGAATTGGAACATGAAGAAATTGGAATGAAATTTAAAAATCTTTGACCAAAGGTGGGAATGGTGACGACAACG
Organism: Centaurea solstitialis; assembly: GCA_030169165.1. NCBI lineage: Eukaryota > Viridiplantae > Streptophyta > Magnoliopsida > Asterales > Asteraceae > Centaurea > Centaurea solstitialis. The sequence goes on from CM058040.1 coordinate 97,784,645, forward strand.
ATAGTGGTGGCGCGGCGGTGGTGACAACAATGATGACGGGTTGTGGTAATGATGACTGTAGTAGTGGCAGGGGGTGGTAGGGGAGACGATGACAACAAGTGGTGATGGCGAGTGAAGACGGGGAGTGTGGTGGTGGAAGTGACGGGTGGTTGTCGTGGTAGCAGCGTGACTGGTGTGGTGGCGCTAGTAGTGACGGTTGGCGTGGTAGCGGCGGTAACGGGTGGTGGTTGTGGTAGCAACGTGATGGGTGTGGTAGCGGTGATGAAGGTAGCGGTGGCAACGACGACTGGACGGTGGCGGCGACAATGACACCATGGTGTGTGGTGGCGGCAATGGTGGGTGGTGGTTATGGTAGCAGCGGTGATAGGTTTGGTCATGGTGTCCATGACGAATGTACCGGTGGAAGCCACCGCTAGGAAGGTGGCGGCGGCGGCAATGATGGCGGCGGCGGCAACGGTGGCAATAGTGATGAAGATCACGATAGTTACATCCATCATGGGTGAATGAAATGGAGCAATATAGCTTTTTTTTAAAAGAGGGTAGGAAGGAATTGAGATTTCTTACTAAAACCTAAGGAATCTACATTCCATCATTTGTGGAATTCGAATTCCTTGTGAAAATTCAAAAGATGAACCAAACGCAAGAATGGAATTGACCATTCAAATTCTGCCGGATTCCAACGAACCAAACGCCACCCAAGTTGATTACAAAAGTATTTTTTTATTGAAGGATAATTGTGAAAATATATGCCAGTGTAAAACATGGTGTTATCTGCAAATATGTATATTTATATTAAAACTTTTACTATATATATGGGGGTTGCTATATGTACCCAATTTACTATAAGTGTTAATGCATTGGAAATTAAAATAAGTGCATTGAGAATGTAAAAAGTGGTATTTGATGTGATGTGTGTGGAGCAATCCACCTTTTTGGGTGTATGTGGAAGGAGATAGATTGATTAAGACTTGTAGGGTATTAATGTCTTTTGTTAGTGATAATGAGATTTAAACAAAAATAACCATGGCAAATATTAGCAATATCAACTTCTTTTCTTTTGGTATTTGTGATTATGTTGCTTGTTCGGCATATCTTTCATGCAATTGTTAAATAGGATAACCAAAGTTGAAGATGACTAACACAAGATGCCAGAGCTCAAACACCCGCAAAGGCCGTTCTTGACGTTGCCAAATCTCAGGTATTCTTGTTTTATGAATCGTTACTCATAGGTTTTTATGATTAGCAGTTGTCCTGGGTTTATGTTACATTTGAATTTTCTATAGTTCTTTGCTCCTGTTTCTCATGAAATTAGAACCCCTATGAATGGTGTTCTTGGTAAGTTATTTCGCAAACAATATTGATTTTTTTTCTCATGTTATGATTTAGGATCTAATTAATCAACGGTTTTCTTGTTCGAAAATATTGGATGTTGGTTATTCTTGTGGATACTACTCTTGATGTAACACAACAAGATTATGTTAGAACTGCTCAAGCTAGTGGATAAGCACTAGTGTCCCTCATAAATGCGGTTCTTGATCGAGCCAAAATCAAATCTGGTAAGCTCAAGCTTGAGGCCATCCACTTCGATCTTCGTCTTGGCCTAGACAACATATTGTCATTATTTTTAGGGAAGTCACAAGACAAGAGACTTGGGCATGCCAACTCAACTTGATCATTTAAGAGGGTGCAAAGATAAGAGAGATTATGATTGTCACTAGTGGTAACAAATGGAACCACCACTTAGGTATGTCATTGTATCCTCTTTCTCCTTGTATGCGGCTCAATATTAATCATAGATTTTCTTTTTGCAATATATGATTCCAACATAAGTCATTATCGAAAAATCTTGATGTAATGAACAACTATTCTTAAAACAATGGGTTTTTTAGGATGTACAACTGTTATTGGTCATCTTAGTAAAGTACTCAACGAGACTTAGTTTATAGAACCAACAATTATGTCTCCTATGAAAAGGTGCCATAATATATACGTTCTTATGATGGATTTAGACGACCTATCAAGCTCATCAATAAATTTGGATAATCTAACTTGACACAAAAAAGTAAATCATTCAATCAACCTTTGTTAGTGTCTTATAGTGTTGGCCAAATTTCGGGTTCGGGCCGGGTTTGACCAAAACCCGGTTTGCTACAGTGTTGGTCAAACCCGGGTTTGACCAAAACCGGGTTGAGTCGGGCCCGGGTTTGACCCGGGTTCCGGACCGGTTTCCGACGCGGGTTTCGGGTTCGGCCCGGGTTCCGGACCGGTTTCCGGGCCCGCGGGCTGAGGCCCAGGTTTGACCGGGTTCGGGTTGGGTCGGGTTGGTCAACGGGTCGGGTTCGGGCTAGCCCATCGGTTCGGTTCGGTTCGGTTTCATTTGGCCATCACTAGTGTCTTATATAACAAGTTTATAAAAAGGCTAATAGGATATTTTGAGAAGTGACTTATGAAAAGACCAACGGCGTGATATACTTTTTTGAGTCATATTAGCTCGCACAACTTTGTTGATAGAACTTGTTAGTTTCTTTAACTTCGTTCTACCAACATATTGTAATATCACTGTATACGACAAACAATTGCTGATCATATAAACTTGATTTTTCCCTAACCCTGCAAGCTTTCTATAAACTAAAATGTTGTCTTTGTGGTTGAATATATCTTTTCGTCGTCGTTTATAAATAAAAGGGTCTTGAAACCAAGAGTAAGCCTCACCTTCCATAGAAGAATCCAACATGAGCTAGAGTGGATGCAATAGTGGCAAATCCAAACCCATAAGTTAGAGCAAAGAATGTGCTTATATGAATCCGTCATTTTTCTTCATAATCCATCATATTTGTCTGAAACTTGTCATTCACAATTGTTGACAGGGGCGGCCATGGGGTGTGCCGGTGGTGCGGTCGGAGGGCCTCCGGTATTTTTATACATTATAACATCTTTTCTTTCCTTTTTCTCCTACTCAAGAACATGAAATTTTATTTTATTTTCCCTTCTTTCCTTTCAATCACAAGAACACAAATAATATATTTTTTTACATTTCCCTCCCTCCCTTCCCTTTTCTTCCCCCTCCCTTTCCTTTTCTTTTCTTTCCTTCTAAAACTTGAGAACACACTCTAGTTCCTTAATAAGGTTCTGTTGGGTTTTGTGGGATCCCTCGAGTCGAACTGACACGAGGATCATTGTGGATCTCGAAACCTCACTTGTTCGATAAATCCCATAGATCTGATAACCAAACTGGTCAAAGATCTATATGATCGAAAACACACTGGATCGATTTTATGCGGAAGCGATTAAGATACAAAACTCTAAAAATCTATAGACCTTATCGTTGTTTTATTTAATCCTAACAGTTATGGATACAGAAAAATTTACCTGGATAGCTTGAGAATAAGTCCACCAATGAACGACCAACGAATGTTCCTCTAGCAGAACTAAAACCCGAATAAGCTGAAAACCGAACTGGTTTGGTAGCGGGAGGGGAGGGTGGCGCCGAGTAGGAGAGAGAGAGAGAAGAGGGAATTTTTCAGAAAACTGATTATCTAATAATAACTAAATCAATTAATCTTAAACCCATAAGGCTTATTTATATATGAAAGAAACACAGTTTCCATCTGATTCAGTTTCCTTTAATTATCTTTATTCTTTTCTTTTCCTTTAAGAAAAAGATTATTCTAGATAATTACTTATTAACTAATTATCCTATTATATATTTATTTATCTAATAAATATATAATTTGCTTAATTAATTAATAATCCTCCATCTTTGGGATTTCTGACTGAACTTACCCAACTGATTTATAATTGACTATTATAAATCCAGTCTCTCCATTTCTGGGTTTTATTTAACTTATTCGATTTATAGGTCCTCATAGGTGTGACCCTCAAGTGTCTTGTAACATTGGATGTGTAATTACTTGGTTTGTCAACTTATGCACATAATTACTAACAGACTCTGATGCGGTAATTATCGTATATAAAAAGCGTAACAAGTTTTAACCTCTAATGCCTAGCCACCGTCTCACCACATATACAGGCAAGCGTACCTGATCGTGAGTAATATAGTGTAGGAAAGTCCACGTATCGTATCTACCACTGGGAACGGTCAAGTTATCGTAGACTAAAGTCTAAATCGGTTTAATTAACCTAAAAGGGGGGGTTTTGTATGAAAAAGGTTTGAATACTTAAAAAGACAATTAACTAAGTAAAACTAAGAAAACAATTAAAATACTGATTTAAGATTATAATAAAGGAAAACAGCAGTACTTATCATGATAAAGTGAATCCTCAATATGGATGATATGAATAGGTCGAAGGTTTGGTTGTTTTGACTATTGTAGGAATTTAAGTCTGGGACACCCTAACATGTGCATATTATGGTTATGAACTAGGATATGATCCTCCTAATTCCAATCCTAAATCGTTTGGTCCACAATCTAGAATCGGTAAATCCTTCCTAATCAATATCGCAATGGCTCTTTTACTATCTGGTCACTATTGGTCCAAGTAACCCCTTAACACAACCTTTTGGTCCAAGTCAGGCTAAGGTAGGTTGATTATCCTTTCGGAGTCTATCTGCTTTGGTCTAACAAATACACCCAACCAATTGAATTCAAATTGCCACAACAATATCAATCAGAAAAGAACCATAAAAGACATTCAATTAATCAAAACAAACCAGTAAACATTAATCACAAAGTATCATCCATAAAGGTTCATCGATCATGACAAGCACTACTAATAAAACTACTCACTAATCATAATGAAAACATAAACACAAACAAAAGTAGACATCGACATGATACCGACAATACAACGATAGATGATCGAAGATCAACTTCCGCAGCGTATCGGCACCTTTGGTACTCTCACTCTCGTTCCTCTGTACTTCCCTCGTGTATCAAACATGTTTTGAACTGAAGGAGGAGGCTGATATTTAAAGGAAAACGCCCAGAGGTCATCTGGCGATCGCCAAGCTGCTGGTTTGGCGACGCCAGACACTTAGGTCAAACTCTGGTCTTCTCTTCAGTCGAACTTGGCGACGCCAGGTTAAGGATTTCGCGATCGCCAAGTAGCTTCTGTGTTGACTCTGTGCATTTTTCACGTTTTCTCGCCTTTTTTCGTACTTTTCCGTTCCACGGCCTCCAAATCCTTCACAAACAATAATAAGCTCTTTTAGTGCATGAAATGATCATAAACGGGTGAGAAATGGGGTAAAGTCATACGATTACGCGCAACCAAAACATGTATAATTTTGGTGTTATCAAAATCCCCACACTTAAGCTTTGATTGTCCTCAATCAAAAGACTGAAAAATAAGAAAGATAACTCCAAAATTATCTCCACCCAAGATCATCAAAGAGAACAAAGTATACTCACACAATCGAACAAAACGAACAAGACTCATCAAGCAATCGGATACCAAGGCCAACCTTTTACCCTCACATAATATGAATAACAATATAAGGTGTATCTCTCGGGGGTAAAAGTGTATATGTAAGTGATCACACAATACTCGACTAATTCCTGCATGCATAAGCTTGTCACCAAATCTAATCTCCACCACTGAGAAGTTGTCAACCGTCAAGAGGACTTTAGGGTTGTAATGTTAGGATAAGGGTTAAGGGTAGGATAAAGGATATATGAGTGACTAAGGATTTTGCAACAAAAACTTGAAAACTCAATCAGTAATGATCCAAACAGTGAAGCAATCTGACTTTCAAACAATGAGATTTTTGGGATGAGTATTCTCTCTTTTCTTTTCTTTTAGAATTGGCCTAAGCCTATGGCTTATTTGGGGCACAAGTTCTTTTTCACTTTTTTTAGCTCTCATTCTTTTCTTTTTTTGTATTCTCGACTCTTTTGATATTTCTTTTCTTTTCTGAGTCTCAAATATTTTTCTTTTCTCTTTTTTTTCAGAGCAGCAACTATGTTGCTTTTGGGCTCTTTTCAAATCTCAATCCCATAAAATTTTTCAGATATGAAAAACTGGATCAAAACATCTCAAGATTCAAATTTAAGTCACGGCCAAAAGATAGATAAAATAATTAGGCTCAAGGATAAAGTGTATACTGGGTAAAGAAATGAAAAGGCTAAGGCTCAAAATGGTTTCAAGGGATAAAGTGTTAAAAGGTGAACACTTTTCTATAAAAGGCTAGGCAAATCAGATAACCTTATGATGAGGTCATCTGACGAAGGCTAAAAGGGTTAGAAACGAAGGCCTCTATCAGTGCAATGGTGATAAATACTTCTCTTATGTGGTCTCGATAAGCATTCAAATGACAAGTTCTACCTTGGGTCAAAGTCGGTATTCCTCACAAAAAATAAACAGATATAACAATTAAGGCTCAATCTCTCAACGAAATTGGGTGAGGCACTCATGGTAATCAGTATTCCAAGGCATCTTTTTACTCAACTAATCCTATTCCGTGTTCTCCTATGCAAGCAACTCAGTCTCAAAAACAATCTCAGATTTCGAAAAAAAAAAATTTGGGGTCAAATCTCAAAGCTTTCAAAAGTTTGAAAAACGACAATCCACATGCAAAAAGTGAACCCATTTAAACAGATAAGTCTACATAACCCCCTCCCCACACTTAAAATTTGCAGTGTCCTCAATGCAACAATTAACACAATTATGGAGTAATTGGGAAAAAGAGAAACTTCCCGGGTTATGTGACGAAATCTGTTCTGATCTGAGAGTGGTGCATAAAATTCGTGTTCGATCATAAATCGCCGTATCTACCAACAAAAAGAAAAAGAAAAGTAAAAACGAACAATTGAAAATAAACCAAATCAAACTACTTAAAATCCTAAACAATCCAAGCAAAATAAAATTGTTCAACCAAACACAACCACGCAGTTCAAAAATAAAATTGTTTACGACAACCATATCGAATAACGGAGATAAAAGAGAGAGATCAATAAGGGCCACGAGGTTGGTTTTGCCAATCCTCGTAAGTCGGGTAACCGGGCGGAGCATCCTCGGAGTATGGCCAAAATGGAGATGGAGCATAAGTGGTATTCGGTTGAATACCGAAGTGGGAGGCCATCTGGTTCATCACTCCACTTTGCCAGTTGGCTTGGTGAAGAGCCTCCACAGTGTTATACTCCATATGCTGTTGATGCCGGCCATAAGAAAGTGACATCTCCGAGAGTTGGTTACTCAAGTCTTGGTAACCCGAATATGTAGTCCAATCCGCCGGTTGTTGACCCACATTCGCCCCACTCGTTCCACTTGTTCCGCCAATCTCGTGCGTGCTCATCGGTGCTTCACTCCTTGCTTGACTTCTCGGCTAACTCCTATAAGCTTGAGGATTATGGATCCATGAATTATAATCCCTTCCGGTCATATGGACAACCCTTGCTACACCCATGCCAGTTGGTCCATGTCAACCAACCCCATCTCCCCGAGGTTTGTCATCGAAGCGATAGCGGCGTCGGTTAGGATACCGAAATGCTTGGCCAAGAGCGTCACGTACTGGCCACCAACTATGCGACTACCCTCTCGATAACCACTCGCCTTAGCGAGTTGAGCAGTGATGAGATACGGAGCATTCGGATATTTATCATCCGTAGAGAGTTGCTCAAGAAGCCATAAATCCTGCACGGTAACTTTCTCCTCACTCGAAGAACGAGCGTTTACCGCTTGAATGAGCATGCGGTGAAGAAGTCTATCCGACGAAGCAAGAAAACCTTTCACCTTGAGGTTGCCATGATAATCACCATCACCTAAGATCGACCATGCCAAACGCAGATCAAAATCGTCGGGTCTCTTTGAAGTCGCCCACATGTACTCCTCGAATCCGGGAGCATCAACATCCGATTGGGTATATATCCCCAAGGCAAGAGCAAAATCGATCAAAGAAAGAGATCTCCAAACGCCACCAAGTCGGAATGTCATGCACGTTTGATGAAATTCCGCAAGCGCTTTGATTGCGTCGAAATGAAACGTGGCCACAAACTCCACGATAAGCTCTCGGTAAAGGGTCTCGGCAATATCGAAAACTCGCTCCCATGCATGGCATATGTAGTACTCATTGCCATCCTCGTCGTATGCGTGCTTCTCAAGAATCGCCTTTATGTTGTTTTCGACGCTCATCGATCGAAGAAGATCCCAATCGACTCTCTTTGGCATAAGAATTTAGCGGGGGAGAAGTCGGTTAACGATGTCCCGATACTCCTCCTTCTTTCGAGCATTCAAAGTTGGGTCGTTTGCAAACGAGGTGAAGACATGACTTCCATCCGGTGCACGGAAGTTGGCTACGGCGGTCGTAGACGAGCGGGTTCTTTGTCTCTACAAAATCCAAATACCATCGTCTTAGAAAAATCTCAATCCATAAACGCAAGACAAGGTTTATTGACTTTCAAAATTCCAACGAGACAAATAATATACGACTAACAAGTTCAAGTATCATAATCATAAACGCATTGATGGACAAAGGGGATGTGGAACATCCCCACACTTGAACTTTTAGTTCAACCACAATTACAAACCAATCTAGCTAGCAAGAAAGAATGGGGGATTTTGGTGTTCTCAAAATCCCCACACTTATCATTTAACCACAATCACTAGATTCAACAATCAACTAGCATGCTAGAAACAAGATTTCAATCATAATATAGGGCATGCATAAACATCAATCAAACAATGGTGGTTCAAGAACTATGTCTAAATCAATATAAGCATTCACACACCATTGATGGTCCAAACAAGATCTCCACTTACCAATTCGAGCTATTCTTATGAAATTGAAGTTAGGAAACGTACCTTAGCCATGGAAATTGATGAAATTGAAGCTCAAGAAAGTCGAATCTCGCAAGAACGTGAGAGAGTTTGGCGGCGCCTAAGAGGAATTAGGTTTGTGTGTTTGTGAAAAGTGGGAAAAAAGAAGGTTTAAAAACCGTCTGTCCCGACTTCGCGTCGCGAAACCCTGGGTTTCGCGTCGCCAAACAGGCTACTTTCAAAATACCCTAATTTTTTGAAAGTTTCGCGTCGCCAAACGGCTCTCTTCGCGTTGCCAAGTTCGAAATTTTTACCTGTTCCGTGGCCTACCAACTTCGCGTCGCCAGATTTGGAATCTGGCGATCGCGAAATGCCCACTGTTTCCAACTTTTGAAAATCTGCATCGCATTCCGATTTCGCTCGAATTTGGTTTCTATCTCCTCCGTATGGTTACCTAAGCAATATCAAATGAAAACATTAATAAAAACCACACACGAAAATCACTAAAAACGAAAGAAAACGAAAAAGTTCGGGTTGCCTCCCGAGAAGCGCTTCATTTTTGGACGGGTCTAGAGCTCGACCCCACTTTCGGCTCATTTCTTGGCACGTCGGGATGACGAGCCCTTCTTCTTTCTGTGATCTTTCTTGGAGGATCCCGGTTCCTTCGTCGATTGCTCCTTTTTGCGCATCGGGTTTGGATAGTCCTCCGTTTTCTTTCCAAGTTCATGCGGGAGTAGCGGACGGTTCGTGCTCTTGTTGTAGGCCAGAGAAGGATCGTCATAAGGTTCATCGAGGTGTCTAACCGACTCTCCGTTAGGATCAAAGTAAATCCGATTGTCTCCATAGCCTAAGCTCGTCACTTGGTTTCGCATATCGGTATTTACTTGAGCGGTGTGCAAGAAAGATCTCCCGAGGAAGGTTAGCTATGACGAAGTCCGTATAGTACACAAATTTGCCAATACGAATCGGGACTCCTTCCTCTATTCCTAACAGTGTTGTCATGTAACCGTTCACTCCCCGGTATTGATAGTTCGTTGGCACGATCTTCTTGACTCCCATTTTCCTGCAATAACCAACAGGCATCATATTAAGAGCGGCACCTGAATCAACCAAAGCAAGACCACTAAATTTATGACAAGAAATAGGTAAGTTATAACTCCCTGGATCATGCTTGATTGGTGCGATGTAGATGAGATCATCCTCCGGTGCTTTCTCCTTTTCTTTCTCCTTCTCTTTCCATGCCTTTATCTTCTTTCTTCGGGATCACGAACTCCGCGTATCCGCCTTGCTTTCCATCTTCCTCATCTTTATCATCACTTGAAGCTTCGGGTACCTTGAGTCTTAGGTGTTCGAAAGACACGGTGAACCCCTTCGAATCGTAATCCGTGGCATAATCGGGCTCACTTTCACTCTCGGTTTCCACGTACTTCTTTGTGTAGATGTCCGTCCACTTCTTTTTTGACGGCTCTCCGGTTATCATGAGCATTGGCTTCACATTCTCCACCTTCGGGTTGACTTGTGTTTGCGTTGGCAATTCTCCTTGCGTCCTTTCATTCAGCATTTGCGAAACACGTCCAACCTGCAATTCCAATTCTGGATGGTACTTTGGTGATTACGTAGGTATGAACCCACTTCATCGTTTAGCTTCTTTTGTGCATCCATGAATTGGATAATCCGATCTTCGATAGAAACACGTGGCTCTCCATCCGATCTTGGGTTCTGTTGAGTTGGTGCAAAGAAACCGGGAGGTCGAGGGATGAAATTACGGTTGTTGTTCCACCTCCCTTGATAATCGCCTCGGTTGATATAGTTCACCTCCTCGGGTGTCATCATTGGTTTGTTCGGGAAATCCTTGGTCAAATGTGGTCCATTGTGTTAGTAATTATGTGCAAAAGTTGACAAACCACTTGATCGCACATCCAACGTTATAAGACACTTGAGGGTCACACCTGTGAGGACCTATAATTCGGATAGTAAAATAACCCCAGTTTGGAGAGTTTAGTTTTATAATAGTAAATTATAAAACTGTTGGGTGTTTTCTGTATAAACCCCAAAGTGAAAGGTTTCTGATAATTAATTACAGTTATATATTTATTTGTTCAATAAATATATATAGAGTTAATTAATTAGTTTATAATTATCTAGATAATTATTATATGAAAATATAATAATAGTGAAATATTCTTTATTGGAGAGAAAGAAAGAATAAGATAATTATGGAAATTATTCTTTCTTAGAGAAAAAGAAAGAATAAGGCTATCTGATACATGGAAGGTTTTCCATATAAATAGATATGCCAGGTTATCAGATTATTCAATCATTCAATCAACCAAGAAACCTCTCTCTCTCCATATCTCTCTCTCTCTCGTCGATCTCACTAAACAAGAAACCAGATCCGGTTTCAGTTGTTCGTTTGATCGTGTTCTTCGCGTACCGTTTGATCGTGAGGCATTTGGGGTTAGATCCAACTAGAAGGAATTCCGTTTGGTCGATTACGGGTGGATTTATCTCAAGCAATCCAGGTAATAGTTCTAAACCTATTATTAGTTGTTAGATAATATAAACGATAAAGATCTGTGATATTTTTCGGGATTTGTATCTTTATGCTTCCGCTTAATCAAACCAGTTAGGTTTGATTGTTTAACCTTTTGGAACAGTTTGTTTCATATGGTTTTTGTCGTGTATCTCAACCCAGTTAGGTTTGAGATCACAGTTTTTCTCGTGTCAAGTTTGATATGAGGATTGCACAAAATCCCTACACATTGCACTCCTCGCATCCAACCTGCAAAGCATGAACAGATTTAATTAGTTCCTCGATTTTGCGTTCAAACTTTACCTGTTGGTTTTTCATTGCGGCTAGTTCATCGGATGGATCGAAGTCGGTAGAGATCTTTCCGGCCATCCTCGGGATTTGCAATCGCTTGTCCGTCCTCCAATCGATGTTATGTATGAGCATGTCTTCGAGGAGCTTGTAACCTTCCGTGGGCGTTTTGTACATGAAGACACCACCTGCAGATGAATCCAAAGTAGCTCGTGAGGAATAAGCAAGTCCACTATAGAAAGTTTGAACCTGTTCACTCTTATTCAACTCGTGACTCGGGCACGAGTTTAGGAGGTGCTTAAAACGTTCCCATGCTTCGGATATGGTTTCCCCGTCTTGTTGTTGGAAGGATCGGCTCTCGGCTCTCAATTTGTCGATCTTGGATGGTGGAAAGAATCAGGAAAGGAACTTTGAGCGAAGTCCTTCCCATGTAGTGATTGACCTCGGCTCTAAGGATCGCAACCAAGCCCTAGCTTCTTCGACAAGCGTTAGAGGAAAGACCCGAAAACGAATTGCATCATCCCGGTCCGCCTCTGTTTTGAACAGATCACAAATGTCCACGAAGTTTTCCATGTGAACGATAGGATTGCTATCGTTTTTCCCGTCGAAGGTAAGGTCCTTGATCATGTGTAGGAGCTTCCCCGGGATTTCTTTGTTCAGGTTCGGCTTCGTGATCGGATTGGTGGGTACTGTTGGAGCGGCTCTCCTAGCGGTCCACATCGGTGCCTCGTCTCCCATCTCAAAAATCAAAGCTCTCGGGCGAACTTTGTTGGCTTTTGACTTCTTTTTGTTTCTTTTTCTGAACTCTCTCTCCGGCTCCTCAAATGGCTCTAACAAGTCTGCCGTGACTGAAATCACAACAAACGGTTACGGGCAACTTGCGGGAAACAGAGAGATAAAATAAAATAAAAATAACGAACTAAACTAAAAAGCAAAAAACTTGCAAGGGACAGAATCCCTCACAAGGATCGATTAACAAAACTAATAAAGACTAAAATCTAACAACTACCATTCCCCGGCAGCGGCGCCAAAAACTTGATGCGGTAATTATCGTATATAAAAAGCGTAACAAGTTTTAACCTCTAATGCCTAGCCACCGTCTCACCACATATACAGGCAAGCGTACCTGATCGTGAGTAATATAGTGTAGGAAAGTCCACGTATCGTATCTACCACTGGGAACGGTCAAGTTATCGTAGACTAAAGTCTAAATCGGTTTAATTAACCTAAAAGGGGGGGTTTTGTATGAAAAAGGTTTGAATACTTAAAAAGACAATTAACTAAGTAAAACTAAGAAAACAATTAAAATACTGATTTAAGATTATAATAAAGGAAAACAGCAGTACTTATCATGATAAAGTGAATCCCCAATATGGATGATATGAATAGGTCGAAGGTTTGGTTGTTTTGACTATTGTAGGAATTTAAGTCTGGGACACCCAAACATGTGCATATTATGGTTATGAACTAGGATATGATCCTCCTAATTCCAATCCTAAATCGTTTGGTCCACAATCTAGAATCGGTAAATCCTTCCTAATCAATATCGCAATGGCTCTTTTACTATCTGGTCACTATTGGTCCAAGTAACCCCTTAACACAACCTTTTGGTCCAAGTCAGGCTAAGGTAGGTTGATTATCCTTTCGGAGTCTATCTGCTTTGGTCTAACAAATACACCCAACCAATTGAATTCAAATTGCCACAACAATATCAATCAGAAAAGAACCATAAAAGACATTCAATTAATCAAAACAAACCAGTAAACATTAATCACAAAGTATCATCCATAAAGGTTCATCGATCATGACAAGCACTACTAATAAAACTACTCACTAATCATAATGAAAACATAAACACAAACAAAAGTAGACATCGACATGATACCAACAATACAACGATAGATGATCGAAGATCAACTTCCGCAGCGTATCGGCACCTTTCGTACTCTCACTCTCGTTCCTCTGTACTTCCCTCGTGTATCGAACATGTTTTGAACTGAAGGAGGAGGCTGATATTTAAAGGAAAACGCCCAGAGGTCATCTGGCGATCGCCAAGCTGCTGGTTTGGCGACGCCAGACACTTAGGTCAAACTCTGGTCTTCTCTTCAGTCGAACTTGGCGGCGCCAGGTTGAGGATTTCGCGATCGCCAAGTAGCTTCTGTGTTGACTCTGTGCATTTTTCACGTTTTCTCGCCTTTTTCGTACTTTTCCGTTCCACGGCCTCCAAATCCTTCACAAACAATAATAAGCTCTTTTAGTGCATGAAATGATCATAAACGGGTGAGAAATGGGGTAAAGTCATACGATTACGCGCAGCCAAAACATGTATAATTTTGGTGTTATCAGACTCCCACTTGTGCAAGTTGGCAATACCGTCTTGATTACACGGACCTAAAGAGGCCCCTAGACAGGCACTTAGGCTAACCAGGTTACAAGAACTCTTATACCCAGACAGGTGATATAAACTTTCCGTAAGGAAATAACATCTATGAAACTACTGTTCATAAATTGGGTATAACTTGGCTTTTCCCTTTGCATCTCGATATTTCATCTGTGAGTATGAGCTTGGAAAGTGTCAACTCTAAATACTCAAGATTCTGTTTTCTCGACTATCCGACTTTTAGTGATATGTAAACGACAAAGAACTAATCAGTTCGTTTGGGCATGGTCATGCACTTCATCAGTACATTCAGTTAGTCAAGGGGCCCAGAAATATCTCTCTTCAGAAAAGAAGTGCAAATCCCTTCTTGCATATCTGCTTTTGACACCACGGCTTCCGCTGAATCTAGTTACGCCCTTTATAGCCACCCTGTTACGGCGTAGCGGTTGAGTGCACTAAGTATTCAGCAGTCCTCATGACATCAAACCAGATACCTCAGGTGATAGGGACAACCACTGTGAGATTTAGTCATGACTAATTCCAAGAAGTAATCTCAACCGCGGATCACGTCCGATATTTGCTACTCTATCAAATATCTGTGTAACTTTTGGTCTACAACACTTGTAGGTGTTATTCAACAACTGATCATAATCACCCAAAAGTTCACAATGACTTTAACACCTTATCGGGTTCCCACCACAATAAGTTGTTACGGACAAATTTTGAATGAAAAATGAAGACTAGTTTCACTCCTGGATTATAAAACATGCAAAATTATAAAAGTGATAAAGAAAATTAATTTTGTATAGTCCATATTACACTCTGTAATAATAACAAAATTAATGACATTTCTTTAATAACCTTTATGCTATCTATTCAACGTTTGTTAAATACTGATCTAAAATGAAGTATCACCTATCTTCAGTTTAAATCCTTTGATCAAAGTTTACCATTTTAATCAAAGTGATAACCAAATAATACAAGTTTGTATTTACTGATACAATCCACTTGATTATGCTAATTATTGTTTTTGCAAGCATTTAAACAAAATTAATCATTTACTTTATCATATTCTCTGAACTTGGAGACCTGGAATAACTCCTAGTTTTTCCCTGAATATGTAAAATTAAACTGCAACTTTCCTTAGTTGTTGTGTAGATGAATGATTTCTACCTGAAATCAGATTCCATTTACTATGCTGGCAAATCTACTGGAATTCTATCTTTATTAATTATTCCAACATTTTAATTATTGACTTACAGTCATTTAAGATATTTGTTTCAAAAGCTTTGAAACTTTCATTCCCTTTTCGACTAAAAGGTAAATTATATCTTATGAATTATCATCCTGACTGGATCATGAATTCCGAGATAAAATCAATAATTGTATGTTTCATTCTTTATCTCAGACTAGATAGAGAATAAACTGGGCTCCCACTAACCTTTATGAAAACCAACTATTACTTAAAATTTACTATTGACTTAGTCAAAGCTTTGATTAGTCAATTCTATTTTAAGTAATGAACTTGAGAATTCTAATATTTATAAAACTTAACTGGATTTTGTTAAATCCTAATTCCAAGACTTGGAACTTTCCTAGTTTTTATAAATACTGTTATTATTAACCCTTTCTGAGTTAATATCCTAAATCCTCTTTTAAACATTTGAGTAATTAAACCTGATCACCAAAAATTATTACTCATAAATGTTTTATTCCCAAAAACACATTCCTATAGAATTTCGTGTGTTTTGACAGTTTTCATATAAATTACTTCAATTTAATAAAAACTATTGAAGTAACTATAATAGGCAATATCTAGGATCTAATTAAGTCAAAACTTGACTTTGTCAGATTTAAAACTTCATGCATAACAGATATTTATTCAAGACAATAACTTATAAAATTTAAAATCATTCAATAAATTATAAGTATTTAAAATGTAACCATAAATAAAATAATTGTTTAGAAATAAAATTGTCTTGAAAATATATATCTAAAATGAACTTCTATCTTGATCCTTTTGCAACTCCTGGGCACCTCACTTCTGACCAGCTGCAATGATCATTTGCTCTAGGTATCAGTATGCTTGTAAACTAACAAGTAAAAGGTGATGGATTAAAGCAATCACAAAAATCTGAGGTTTACATACCTGCTTCATGACGCTTTGGGCAGTTTTGCCTCCAGTGACCGACCTTATTGCATGTGAAGCAGCGATTCTCGGTCCTACCTTTATTTGGCTTGACCTTCTTGCCCTTGCCCTTGTCTTTGCCTTTGTTATGAACCTTGGGTGCACTCTGGACGGCCTGAACTGGTCCTTTCCCTTTGCTGGTGCTTGTATGCCCATGCTTCTTTTTCACCCCTCCATCTTACCATCAGGACGTCCTTGGTTTTATTCTTGGTCCCCATATTCAATTCAGCTGTCTTAAGCATGGAGTGCAATTCCGCTATTGACTTCTCCATGTTGTTCATGTTGTAATTGACTACAAAGGGCTTGTAGTCTTCTGACAGTGAATTGAGTATAGTATCCGTTGCTAGCTGCAACGGAACTGGGTGACCAAGCCTCTCCAGATGATCCAAGTGCCGTTTCATTTTCATGACGTGGTCACTTACTGATATCCCCTTGATCATCTTGCATTCATTAAATGCTTTTGTGGCATCGTAACGTTCTGTACGAGCCTGTGTCTGGAACATGTCTCTCAACTGGCGGATCATGTCATAAGCATTTGTGTTTATGAGCCCTGCTTGTAGATCTGGGCTCATAGTTGCAAGCATGAGACAGGCGACATCTAGCAGATCATCTGAATGCTTTTTGTGAGCATTTCTAGCAGCAGCCGGAGCATTTGTTGGAGGAGCCTCCCCAAGAGGCTCTTCAAGGACATACCATTTCCTTTCGTGTCTGAGCACAATCATCAGATTGCGCTCCCAGTCAAGGAAATTGGGGCCGGTCAGCTTGTCCTTTTCAAGGATAGAGCGGAGGGAAAGATTGTTTGTGCTGGTAACAGTGCTTGCCATCTACACGTTAAAACTTTTGGTTTTTAGCAACTGTAAATAGATTAATTTCCAACAAATATCAATAAACCCTTAAATGATCAATTTATTGGACTAGGATCCTTATTTTATACGTCCTGATGTGCGGTGTATTCTTACTCCATCTAGACCGTACTATTTCGGTAGGTAAGGACTTTTACCAATCACATCTAACTGACATGACTCCTAGATCTTTTCGGGACTATCCGTGCATGTTTCGGTCCCTCTTAGTGCATTTTGGCCCGGTACCTCCCGGTGAACTTAATAGTACCAAAATAGATCTCATCATTTTGGGAACCTGATCACTTTACTCTGGCCGGTACCATCCGGAGATAATTCGCAGAGTTATGTAACCCCCCAGTTTCGGTTTGAACGCAGACATTCAAGGTGTGTTCACTTACAACGCCCACGTACCTTACGCCGGAGGTGCCCCTAGATGGGTTGCACTACTGATCTATGATTTTCGGGGTTTTATTTTTAAAAACTTTTTATCTCCAGGATTTTGGAAAAACATTTCTGAAAAACTGATTGTTATAAAGGCAACTGATGTTTTAAACTAACTGCTTCAAACATACATGCTATTTAAAACTAACTGTTTTGATAGCACACTAGTTGATTAAAACTAACTGTTTCGTCAACTTGCCTTTTAAAACAATCATTTATAGGTTTAAGAATAAAATCTACCGTTTGAGAAAAAGTTCGAAAAACTGGTAATTTAAAAGGGTTTAGTTCCCCAAAATGTATCCAACTTGTCACCTTTTGCTATTGTATATAATGTACTTCAAAAATTACCAATTAATACATCATACTACCTAAAACCTAATATTTTGATGTATCTGACCTGCTATCAAAGGTTACCAGCCGGTCACCCCCCTCCGGCGACTTTTCCGGCCATCCGGTCATCTTCTCCGGCGACATTCCGGCGACCACCATTTTTCCGGCCACCACCACCATCTTTTCCGGTGACTTTTCCGACCACCATCGTCTTCTTCGACAACTTTTCCGATGACCACCATCTTCTCCTACGACTTCCCGGCAACCATCATCTTCTCCTACGACTTCCCGGCAACCACCATCTTCTCCTACGACTTCCCGGCAACCACCATCTTCTCCTACGACTTCCCGGCAACCACGATTTCCCAACGACCACCATTTTCTCCGGCAACGATGCTGATGATTTCGGACAATGTACAACTGCTGATGGTGGGTGTCGGAGATGGAGGTTGTTGTTCATGCTAAAAGTCTCGCCGGAAAAAGATGGCTTCTTGCTGAAGGTTGCCGGAGAAGATAGGTTTTTGCCGGAAAAAGTCTCGCCGGAGAAGTTGACCAGGTGGCCGGAATGACCGGCTACCGGGTTTACAAGTCATTTAGTATTTAAAATGTTAGGTTTTTAGTAGTATGATGTGTTAAGTGGTAATTTAAAGTACAGTATATACAATAGCAAAAGGTGACAAGTTGGATACATTTAGGGGAACTAAACCCAATTTAAAAAGGGTTTAGTTCCCCAAAATGTATTCAACTTGTCACATTTTGCTATTGTATGTATCCAACTTTAAAAATTACCATTTAATACATTAAACTACCAAAAGTTACCATTTCATGCATCGTGACCTACTATCAAAGGTTACCAGCAGGTCACCCCTCTCCGGCGACTTTTCCGGACATCCGGTCATCTTCTCCGGCGAGATTCCAACGACTGCACTATTTCCGGCGACCCATTTTTTCCGGCGACCTCAACCATTTTTCCCGACGATTGTTTTTTCCTTTTTTTTGAATGGCGTCGGCTACGGCAGTGGCGGTGGCGCTTACTGCTGCCGTCATCGCAAGGTCACCGGTGACGACAATGGTGGTTGTTTTTGCCATTGTTGTCGCCGGCGATGGCGACATTAGTGCTCCGACCGGTGACGACAATGGTGGTTGTTTTCCGGGGTTTTTCTCTCCGATCGGTGCTCTTTCTCGAGGTCTCGAACACATCGGTGCTCCTCCGTGGGGGATCGAAGTGGTGGTCGGTACTCCTCCGGGAGCTGTTCTGGCGGTGAGACAGTGATTCCCGACGATCGAGATGAACTTCTTGAGGTGGTGGATGTATTCGGGCCCCCGGGACACCGGAAAAAACAATCGTCGGAAAAAATGGTTGAGGTCGCCGGAAAAAAATGGGTCGCCGGAAATAGTGCAGTCGCCGGAATCTCACCGGAGAAGATGACCGGAGATGATGACTGGAGGAGATGACCGGAGGAGATGACCGGCTACCTGCTAAACAAGTTTCATGATGCATGAAATGGTAACTTTTGGTAGTTTAATGTATTAAATGGTAATTTTTAAAGTTGGATACATACAATAGCAAAAGGTGACAAGTTGGATACATTTTAGGAAACTAAACCCATTTAAAAACCTATCTTATTTTGCGATATTAGTTAGTCTTAAAACTCCTTCTATTTTAAAACTATGTTAGATATCACAAATAAATATTCAACCATGCAGTTAAATAATAATTAATTATAGGTTTGCCAACTTTATTCCTAAGGACCAATAATGACCAATTAAACTAAAGAACTTCTAAGACCTAGCGTAGCTCCTACTGGCTTCAGTATCCTCATCAGAACTCCAGAAAGGAAAAAAAATGCTCAGCTTTTTCGTTTAGCTCCCACTGGCCTTCAGCATATTCGATGAAACTCTAGAATAATTATCCTATGGTTATTATTACATGATAAGGGGGTTGCAAATGGCACGCAGACCTCCCAAAAAAAAATAACCGAAAGGACCTAAGTTGGCAAATCCTATAATAGATATATATATATATATATATACAAACAGTTACATATATTCAACCACGCATATAAGGCTCAAGCAATATATAGAATCAAAAACTAGATCCGTTAAAATTATTTCGTTCCATATATCAAAAACTTGGTTTTAACTGATTTATAAAACCAAACTGTTTTATAAATGTAAAATTGATATTTTTGTTATGAAAAACTTTTATAAAATATAAAGTTTTGTAAACTTTTAAATCAATTTTATAAAACAGTTTTTCTTAATTATATCAAGCTAGTTCAATCGATCAAACTGATCGGTAAACTCAAAATTGAATCTTTTGAACTATGTTAAGATTTGACCGATTTAATTAAAATAACTGGTTCAATAAAACAATAAATTTAATTTGGATAAAATGCTTAAAACCGAATGAACCCTTTTGGTCCAAACAACTAGGTCCAAAAACTGGGCTTTTGGGCCTGATAACTAAACTGGTAATTCTGGCCTTGACAGGGTTTTGAGATTTGATCGAAAAACTATCGCGGGTCGGAACCCTAGTTATCGTTGCTATCGATTAGCGATATCAGCAGCAAACGACCGCCAACATCGCTGCCACTACAGATCGCGGCGCGATCTTTGTTTTCGCCAGTCCCTCTCGCGGCGCGACGGACGTAACCGCCACCACCACTTGCGGTGCGAATAACCGCTTATTGTTGAAACAAATACCACCATCACCCGGACTGGACACCAACAACAGCAGCGCAAAGCCGTCGCCGCTACCGCTGTGGTCTGTGATTACAACCGCTGCCGCAACCACCATGTGTGGTGCGGTCGGTTTTTCGAAAGCAACACCAAACGCCACCACCACTCGCGGTGGTGTGGCTACCGCTATTCGTCGGTGAACAAAGAAAACAATACCGCCACCGCGCGTGGCAATTACGGCGAAACAACTATCATCGTCGGTTGGCAATGTCGAATATACCCACCGTCGAGTGCCACCATGGTATCGTCGTCGATCACCGCTGCCCCGAATGCCATCAACAATCGATCACCGCCGCCGCAACCACCACTGTGGTGCGGTCGGTGCCGCTTGGGGCTTCCGGCGAATCGAACAATCATCGCCACCATTGGCGGCGATCGCAACTTGTCGCCACCACTCATTGTGGCCAGCGATTTCCATAACCGACGCCGCTACCACCAAACTGTGGTGCGGTCGGTCAAGGTATGGCAGTCGAACGCCGCCACCGCTAGGCGCGGTGCGGCCAACGTCGAATGAAACTACCACCACCGCCACCATCAACCTGTGGTGCGGTTGGTTGAGGTACGGTGGTCGAACGCCGCCACCGCTAGGCGCGGTGCGGCCGACGACCAATCGATGCCCTATTGTCGTGAACGCCGCCATCCACCACCGCTATTGCGGTTTCTGGTGGTTGCGGGGTTCGTACACCGGTTACCACCACTCGCCATCACCACGGAACTGTGGTGCGGCGAGGTGGTTGAGAACAACAGCCGCCGTCGTTCACGGCCACCGTTCCATCGCCGCTACCACCAGGTTGGTGGTTTGGCCGGTGCTTGGGCCGGCAGTCAACGCCGCCACCACTCCGTTAGTGGTTCGGCTACGGCTTCGTCTTTGGCGATTTGACCACCTTAGCCACCACCAATCCGGTGGTGGTGACTTTCCGGGTTTATCGAATCATTACCAAGTTTTTCAAGATTAAGATTTTTATCAATAAGAAAAATTAAAACACTCTAAGCTTTTGATACAAGAAACAATTTTTAACGGATCAATTTAACGATAAATAAAAATAAACAACTAGAACCTATGGCTCTGATACCACTGTTGGGTTTTGTGGGATCCCTCAAGTCGAACTGACACGAGGATCATTGTGGATCTCGAAACCTCACTTGTTCGATAAATCCCATAGATCTGATAACCAAACTGGTCAAAGATCTATATGATCGAAAACACACTGGATCGATTTTATGCGGAAGCGATTAAGATACAAAACTCTAAAAATCTATAGACCTTATCGTTGTTTTATTTAATCCTAACAGTTATGGATACAGAAAAATTTACCTGGATAGCTTGAGAATAAGTCCACCAATGAACGACCAACGAATGTTCCTCTAGCAGAACTAAAACCCGAATAAGCTGAAAACCGAACTGGTTTGGTAGCGGGAGGGGAGGGCGGCGCCGAGTAGGAGAGAGAGAGAAGGGGGAATTTTTCAGAAAACTGATTATCTAATAATAACTAAATCAATTAATCTTAAACCCATAAGGCTTATTTATATATGAAAGAAACAGTATCCATCTGATTCAGTTTCCTTTAATTATCTTTATTCTTTTCTTTTCCTTTAAGAAAAAGATTATTCTAGATAATTACTTATTAACTAATTATCCTATTATATATTTATTTATCTAATAAATATATAATTTGTTTAATTAATTAATAATCCTCCATCTTTGGGATTTCTGACTGAACTTACCCAACTGATTTATAATTGACTATTATAAATCCAATCTCTCCATTTCTGGGTTTTATTTAACTTATTCGATTTATAGGTCCTTATAGGTGTGACCCTCAAGTGTCTTGTAACATTGGATGTGTAATTACTTGGTTTGTCAACTTATGTACATAATTACTAACAGGTTCAACATCCAAAATTGAAAATTCAACATTATGATTAGAATGACTAATATTTAAATTTATTTGATTTTCCTAAATAAAATGAGCAAATTAGCATTTTCCTTAAATAAAATTAGCAAATTTATTTAACTTCTCTAAATAAAATGAGCAAAATTTATTATCTCCATTATTCTTCTACTCATGTTATCTTTATATACTACACTTTATAGTATTCAACAAGTTCAATCTTCTTCAAATTTCCAGTTCTTCCATTGGACTTTCAAGGTATCATATCAAAATTTGATGGTTTTAATTTTTTTTATCCAATTTCATGTATTGCATATAGATTTTTATTGCCTATTCGCATTACAGTTGTATGAGCCGAATAAGCTTTTTAAAACTAAAACTTTTGAATTCGTATTTGCGATCGACTATGTCTCAAGCGCAATTAAATGCTTTGGCTTTGATTTCGATTGAAAATGAGTTTCTTGTAATTCTTAATTATGAAAGTATCATAGATGATTTCACTTCCAAAAATGCTAGAAGAACCATGCTTAGAAAATAGTAATAACTAGTTGTTTGTTTTCATTTGGAAAATGTGTGTGGTATTATCAATTTGTTTTTGAAAATTGAAGGACCAATTTTGTTCAATATTAAGTTATTAAGCTATTTGTGTTATATATTATAACTGTTTTTATTGTTTGATTATTTTTAATTTTGTTATTAATTAACTTTTTATTTTTATCCAACGGATTAGTCTTTGGAGATTTTTGAGTATTGGTTTAATGATGTAAATGTTAGTTTTATTCTTATTTGGATATTGTTTATTAACAGTTTATTCAATTATGCTTTCATATTTTAAGGATTTATTTTTTGAATTTAATACTAAAAATTGAATATACAATACAACAAAAAGATTTATTCTTATTTGGATATTGTTTATAAACAGTTTATGCAATTATGATTTCATATTTTAAGGATTTATTTTTTGAATTTAGTACTAAAAATTGAATATACTATACAACAAAAAAATTTATAGGGCCACATTTAAGTTTTGGCATGGGGCCTCCAAAATGTCAGAGCCGGCCCTGATTGTTGATATGTTATACTTCAAACCCTCGGTCGTAAACACGTGTTATGAGAATATGGAGAATCTTCGAGCACCATACAAGTCCACACCCCCAGTACGACAACGACATAACAACGTAGATTATCAATGCAATACCCCAAAAGCACACATTAACAATATCAAAGAATGGGTTGATTAGAGGGCTAAACAAGAATAATGCCACAACAGACCAATCAAGTGTTATGGTTCCAAGCCCGAGAGCCTTCATGCCCGAACCTAGCTGTTGTCCCTACTTTGACAACCAAAACTTGTTCTAGAATGTTGTAAGTTGTAACACAGTATTGTAAGAAACTAATATAACATGGAGGACAAGAAATACAAAGAAAACTAGAGAATAAAATGAATCAGATTAAGAGAAATTATATGAAATTTGTGAAACACATACAAACACAAACTATTTATACATATGTTAGAAGGCAAAAGATTGAAAAAATAGCAACACTTATATCTTCCAAAAAAGTGTGTTCTGGCGGAGACACTCTAACCCCGGGTCTCATTGGACCGACGCCACTCTATCTCCATGAGCGTGTCCCTGGCAACCCTCTGTCCCGGTCTCCCGCAGCCGGTTCGAATTAAACCCAGGACGGTATCTTCCAAATAGTCCCCAAACTGCGAGCCCCATAGACATTTGCGAGGTGGAGGTACCGATCAAATATTGAGTAGTGCAAGGATCGAACCCTTAACCTCAAGCAACTCTTATATCTTATAGGACAAAAGATTAGGGTAACTAAATTCTTTGTTTTTTTCAGTAACAACTAACAAGGGTTTAAAACCTCTTACTATCCTCTTATTGTAAGTGACGTTTGTTTTTTAAATAAATAATGCGAACCTTCACAGCGGAAATTCTGTGAAGGTATAAAAAAAATCGAGCTTTGACATCAAAAGACATCGTGAACATAACATTTACATTGTTTTTACTATGAATGTTCAATTTTTTTCAACTTTTACAGTGTTTCAATGTGAAGTTTCATGTAAAAAATGATCTCATCGGTCTCACGAAAACAACTTGGTCTCACCGAAACCCAACTCACATAAAAATACCATATTTATTAGAAATTAACTTTTGAATTTGCTTTTGGGATCATAGATATACTAGCCAATAATGAAAGAGATGGACATCACCTCAAAATAGAATAATAAAAGAAAAGAAAACAACCACCAGTACCACCAATGGAAAAGAATTTGAAAGTCATCTATAGCAGATCCTTTTACAACCAACCAGAAACTTGTGCTGACTTTGAATGCATAGAATAATACAAAGCAATCTTAGCTTTTGGATTTTAAGCAAATAACAGTCCCAACACATTATTATTGCACAGTCAAGTTGGTGTTAAATGAAACCAAACAAATATCATCATCATCATTATCATCATCATCATCCCAACCCCCACCTTTTTCGTCTATATATCTTTCGATTTCACCACCTACCACTAATCCTCCGCCAGTAAAAATACGGGTGATCGAATCAAACTCAAACTCACACTATGCTCGGGGGGTCACCTTCCCAGTTGCAAACTGCTCGAGCCCACCGAGTTCTGATGCAGTCCACCAATGGAGCATGCTGGGTCTTCACCTCTGGTTTGGCGGCCACTGCATCTTTGGACCCAACGTTAGCCATAAATTCTTCCGGGGTCCACCTTGGAGGAACCGAAACCAGTAACTTTGTAAGTCGTGGTTGCTGTACATCACTTCCCGAAACCGATTTCGCGATTCCGTTGAAATGATAAAGCTCGAAGACCTTTTTGCCCATCAAGCCAGTCGAATCCTTTAACCCTCCTAAACTCTTGTCTAGATCCAGAAGCAGCTGCCAGAGCTCGCTCCATACGATAAACCCGGAACTGCAAAGATGGTCGATTTTTTCTGTGGAGAGGTTGATGTTTGCGTCTTTCACCACTTGATGGAAGCCTTCCACGCTGATAAAACCGCCACCACCGCTCTGATCTTGCGCATCGAATGCTCTACGGATCGTTGTCTCTCTCCCTTCCAATTCATTTTCGTCTTGGACTCTAGGATCGAGGGCAAACAAGACGGTGTAATGAGACTCGCTCCCAACCACCCATATTGGCCATTTTGGGCATTTTAACAATTGCCCGACTTTACAGAAGTTGAGGGATTCGAGCAAAGTCAGAAATCCAACTTCTACGGTCGTTAAAATGCCTTTAACGAACATGCCACCACCCAAGTCCATCTTTCCATCAAAAACATTAGCAACAGCCATCCCAGAAAGCAGAAGGTTCACAATTTCCTAAACAACAATTTCAAGTTTAGGGGAAAGAAAGCAAGCAAGTCAAACAACCTAACCCTGATGACATTAGTCGAAGAATACCTACCTGTGAAGCATGTCCAAATGGAGCAGTAACTAAAGGTTGGCTTGGGTCATCCCTGTCAGCTTGAACCGTTTCCTGAAATGCAATAACTGAGGCATTAATATAACTAGAAAAACAAACACTATTCTGAGTCAAAAACAACTAGTGCCATCTCCATCCATGTAATAACATAACACAATAAATTCCAGCAAATTCCAAAAGATAAAAACCTCCCTCCCATAGTAGATTGAAGTAAACAGTTGGGAGCACATATTTTCCTATTCAATTGCATGTACTCAAGGGTATAAGTGGAAAGTACATTACATTTTCTCCTCTTCCTTCCAAAACATCCAAACGGTAGAAGAGGATCTATACTAATAATATCAGTAAATTTGCAGTTGGAGTGCTACCCATCAATTAAAAAAATTATCTTTGATTGGCAACACACATACTGTCAGATCAGTAACATGTTATTCCAACTCAATTCCTTTCAAGATGTCATAAATATGCACTCACTTTCACCTATATCTTACTCAATTCTTTTATCTATTTGTTCTGCAAGCCGGGGGTCTTCATAGAAACGGCCAGCCTCTCTAGTCTACCCCTTGGGGTAGAGGTAACAGAGACATTTGATTTGGTTTATTTCACGGTCAAGTAAATTCCTAGACGAATATGTCAATCTGATCATTTTGAACTAAGGTTGTTTGTCATCTTTCACCATCATTAAGGGCTCAGACAGGATAATAAGATTTATTGCATTAGTATCATGTGATATATTATTTGCAAAAGGAAACAGTAAGTACAGGGATCTGCCATGTATCACCATTCACAAGGAAAACAAGTACATTATAAGATCCAACCTATATCACTTGGTCCAGCATATTCTTTGGTTTGGTGTTATCTTCAACTATCTTACCATTCGCATGAACATGATCCTCCTACTTGATTCGGTCATTCAACTTATGTGTTTTTACATTAAGGTAAGATAAACTGAAATTTAAACACGTAGGCTTCAACAAGTGGGATGAATAGGAGGAAGCAAGAACGAAGGAGATATGACAATCATATTTCAACAAACTAACACCCTAGATTCTTTCATTTGCATACCAGTCCTCGAGAAAGCAAAGCAGATAGTAGGAACAATAGTGCCCCCATACGACTACGGAAAATTGGAATCATTTCTTCAAGCCTCAGCATTGCGCTGGCAAGGGATGTGAATGTGTTAACTGACAGAACTTTCTGCAGATCACAACCGGATTCAATTGAAAGACCATCTAGAGATCTTGCAACAATCTGTTAGATAAAGACACATATTGTCAGAAAATGAATATATGTAAAACACAAAAGGTCATTGCCAATCTGATTATAGATAGAACCATATCCAGTAAATTATAGATGAACGTCACCTCATCTTTTGACCTTTCATCGTTACCCTCAATCTCATGGTCAAGAATTCTCAGAGATGCAATGGTTGCACTGCTATTGCTTCCACATGAAAACAATATTTCAGCCATGCTCCTCACCAAGGCTCTGCAATGGAGTATATAAACTTCATGTCAGTTCTAGAGTACCAGCAAAAACCTCACATCGACTCCCACATCCATCTCATATGCAGGTTCAACTTTAAGCCATAATTATCATTATTTTTCTCTTTTCTTCTTATTAGAGCATCACCACTTGTGTAAAAAGATTAGAAATAACATCCAA